>JAFIRS010003320.1:0-142884 GCA_018342105.1 Gonioctena quinquepunctata | reverse complement strand
TATTTGTAGTACTGGTATTATTTTGTTGTTGAGGAATTTCAGTTGTGATATTTGCTGTTTCCACTTCTACGAAAATACTTGTTGAGTTTCTATCTTCTTGAGTCAAGTTTTCCTGTCTCAGTGTGTCATCTAGTATTGGAATGTCTACGCCACTGGTGAAAGGAGGATCCGTCATTGTTGCTTCGTATGATGGGTGCATGTTTGTGTATCAGCTGTTTTTACAGCGACCCTTTTTTCTGCGATTTCTTTTTTTAGTTCCTTGATTTTAACTTCCATTTCTTCGATGTGTTTTTTTTTGCTTTTTGAGTAATTCATTTCTTTCTCAGCTTCTTATGCCTGCTGTATTGCAATTTGGTTTTCATCTTTCAGTTTTTGTATGTACTTGTCTTTTAGAGATCCATCTTCGGCAAGTTCGTTTATTGTTTTTTCTAGTATGCTGTTTTCTTCTTCATGTTCTTCCTCGATGTTCTCTCGGCAACAGATTATTTTATTGTCTTTAACAAATGTAACTTTTTTTTTCCATTGTTGCTGCAGACAGCTTTTATGAAACACACTAGAACACTTTGTGCACACATAATGCACAAAAGGTTTCTGTTTACAACACTTGTAGTTCTTTTTCGGGAGCGAAATTAAAAACACGTCTTGCTCGTGTGGAGAATAATATAACATGGTAATGATATCAGTTCATTGTGCTCTGTAGCAATCCTGGTCTTTGCTAGGAAATAAGGAATAATGGGTTTAACATCAGCTAATGAAGAGAAATCTCTAAACTTTTTAGTATTGAACACATGATAGATAGATGTGGGTTCAAGGGATAAGAAACGTTTAACGTTCATTGGGATAACAATCTGGGTCAGATTTTTTATCCATTCATCTTGTACTTGGATATTTGTGAAGGAATCATTTTTTAGTTTAAGTTTGTGCCTTTATTGTATTTCATGAAATATTGTCAAAGTGACAAAGGGGATGTAATCGTTATCATGTACAAGCCGGATCACTTAAATAAAAGCACTAAATTATTAGAAGATATAACAAAAAAATATCACGTGACCCTGCTAGCACATAACAAAAAAATGTAATTTTATTGTGGCTATACTAAAAAATGATTTGATTGATTGATCCACCGCTAACTCGACCATTTATACTTCAGCTACAAGGTTGAAATCCATAGGCCCACTCTAGCCATGAGACCTATTCTGTCTTCAGTTAATGCACCCAACAGCTGATCAGCGAATATCTTATTGAAATCTCAACAAATGAATATGATATAGATAATGAATGTTATTCGAAAGATTTATTCAGCTTTAGTGAATTCATAAATAATTTTGAAATCCCTAACACCAACATCAGAGTTAGCTTCAATGTTATCTCTTTATTTACAAAACAAGTAGTTCGATTCAGTGTAGCCAACAAATGGAACGTAATTGAAAATTATTGTAATTTAACTTTGAGTGCTTTTATAGACATAATAGAGCTTATCTTTGATTCCATTTTTTTTATTTCAATGAAACATAGAACAATCAAATTTTGTAAACCTCCATGAAATCTACAATTTAACCAATTTTAGTTAACCATGAATTGGATGACCTTGTGAAAAATGTCATATCATTAATTCCATTCAACGTCCCATTCGTATAGCGTTATGTTGATGATTTGGTCATATCTGTGCCCTTAGATGAAGTTGAAGCAGCTTTATTATTTTTTAATAGTTATGATATCAATTTACAAAGGCAGGCGTCATTCAAAGCATCCCCTTTTCAGCTATGAGAGCATGTAGCGGCATTGCCAATATTCTGAGTACTAGATAGATAGGAAACCAATATGTTATAATAGATTCATAAGTTTCCAGTCCAATCATTCACCGAACACGAAAACAAATCTCGTCAAAGGGTTAAAACAATAGAGTAGTGTGTTTGTCACATTCATAATATCAATTGGAATATTTAAATGAATTGAGATCTATCTTAAGACATAATTCATATCCTCTCAAATTTATTACCAAATTGTTATTCAACTCAGATATCCAACACAACTAAACTGATAACTATTTTGATAATAATAACACAAACCTAATATTACCTAATGTTAACAATTCAACTTCTCAACTCCAGCCTTTTGCTTTTAATGTCTACAAAATACTTCTTTTTTTAGAAGAACTACTAAACTCACAAAAATCTTTAAATTAGATAAATAACGTATTGCCAAAAAAGATCATCGAAACTTTTGCTAGTCTTTACCCTGAAACCAAAACTCCTTTAACGATTTTGGAAAAGTCCAATGTCCTATTTGGTATTCCTTGGCTCAGCTGTAACATAATGTATATTGGCCAAACTTGTAGGGCTTCAACAGGCCGCATAACATCGCATAAGAGTGATTGTAATATCCTAAGAAGTAATTAGGCCTTAGCAGAACACAATGTGAATTTCAACAGTGAGGAATAATTATTCGAAAACGAATTTTTCTGAAATGGTTTTCATCAACAATGAACCCAACAGTATGAACAAATGATATTGATTATTTAATGGCATTAGATTCAAATAGAAATTCTTCTAGCAATGTTATTTCAAATTCTCCCTCCATAATGTCATATGAGACTCGGACAAGTGACGTCTTGTCAGGTATTTCCTGTCTCCTCCATTTCACCTGTCATGACTGAACCATATGGTCCGCCACTACATAATTTATAATACTTAATAATTTTAAGTGTTCTACATTTTCTCATTTCTATTTCATCTCTACCTACAAATCATGTGTTTTGAATGTAGTGTTTTATTTTTTCACCGATGTGTAGATTCTACCTGTAATGAAGAGATATTGTTTTTTTTTTATATACCTAACCTCAACTTAGTAAGTTCTTATACAATGATTTCGTGCTGTTTTACTCACAAGATTGTTTTGTTTCACATATGTCTTGAGCAAAAAATGAACGTCTTCGAAAGCTTGAAAAATTCCAAACGAGAAATCTTAGCATTTGAATCGTGATGAATTTTGATCAATTGAACTTGTTCTGAATTGTACTAATATTTATTCGAAAGATAAGAAATTTGGAGTAACCTAAAATTAGGCTGGCAAGCCTATATAACTGAAATAAATACAAATGACATTAGAGAAAGATCTATCTCCTTTGAAATCTCGAATTGAACTTCGTCCTTTCGATCAATCCATGAATATTCTTATTATCTCGTTTGCCCCTTTGCTCAACATATGTGAAACATTCTTCGGTTTCCTGATACAAGGAGGGTCAGGCTATTTTCAGGGAATAGAATCGTCCATTACTGAAGCAACCGTATACAAACAATAGCCCAATAAATTTTGATATATTCCTAACTACGATATACTTTCAACAATTATTTTTCCTAACCTCGGATATATCCATAAATACAATATTATATACTCACAGACGAAGACATCAAAAAAACCACATTGATGAGCCAAGCAAACTTTATGGGACCCGTTTATTTTTAATATGAAGGAGATACTGAGGTGATCACTTATATTGAATTGCTCCACCCTTTCCGAAAATTGGTCAAGGGATATATTGATTGCAAAGTAATCTATCTGAGAACTGTATTCAGTGCCATTCTTGTCGGTAATGATTCTAGTAGGCATATTGTTTTTGAACATCATGTTATAACTGGCTAATAGATCTAGAAGTAATTCTTTATCTCTTTTCTTTTGAGTGGTACAATTCAGATAATCAATATTCAGATCGCCACATGGTATAACATCATTCGTTCAGAATGTCTGTCAGCCTATATATAAATATATTAATTTCACCACTAGGCGGCCTATAAATATTTATTAGGATGTATTTTTTTTTCAATATTAAGCTAATGGCACAGCATTCTATGTGCATTTCTTCAGAAAATTTGGAAATATGTTCCAGTTCCTTAAACTGTATTTAACTATATTTTTTAGTAAATATCAGAACTCCACCATTTTTATGCATTCGTCGGTTGTAGAAATTTGCAATATTGTAGTTTTCTATATTGACGGTGTGTATATTATTGTCTGTGCACCAAGTTTCTGAAATGCATAAAATATAAATTTTTTTGGTTTTCGTCAATAACTCTCTCTGTTGAAAAGGGAAACATTCTCAATTGAATATTGATAGAAAGATTTTTCTGTAAATTGAAAAATCCACGATTAAAATCAACTCTCTGGTTTGTTTTATTAGTTAGAGATTGAGAATTTATATGCATAATATCGAAAACTGTTATATTGTCTAGTAGTACAGGTGATGAGGGATTAGTAGGTGTTATTCGAATGTTTGTTCCGAAAGGAATTTCTAAATTAAAATATTTTTACCAGTATTTGTTTGGGCCAGAATGATGGATCGTAGAGGGTATCCCGAAGTTCCATACTTGCTCCTATTTTAAATGACTTGAGTTTGCCTATACTGTTGAGTTCTTCAATTTCAAATTCATTATTCGGTAGACGCTTGCCAAGATATGCCTTCACAATGTTCATAGTCACTGCTGGTTTGCAGCGCCCTACGTATAACCAAAGCATCGGGCTGCCTGCAGTAAATTCATCTTTTCCATCATTCGGATTTGTACCTCGTATTATTTTATCACTCTCTTTTTTCGACTGAGACGATTGTGATACTTTAAATTGTTGTCCTTGAGTTCTGCTTTGTTTTGTATAGGCTTCTTCTTTTCGTTTGGGTTTTTTGTAGGAAGTGGTTTTCCATTCGTCATGTTTACCGTTTTTAGGGAGCGGCGGTCCCCTGTGTTCGACATCAACAACTGTATCAGCTGATGAATCCGAGTCAATCGAGTCATCCAAATTGGTGGGATGTGTTATTGTAGTTTGATAATTTTCGGTCACTTTTCTAGCTACATTGCCGCGATCAGATGTTAATAGTTTAACCATGTCGATATTACTCTGTTTCAACACTTGTATTTGATTTTCGAGTTCTGATATTTCTTCCACTAGTTTGGAAGTATGCTTTTCTAGCTCGTCTGAGAGTAGTTTTTTTATAATTTCTAATGTCAGTATATCTTTTACTGGATCGAATTCGTTCGTTCCAGATGATCGAGTATTTACCATTTTGTTGCACTTTATTCACAGTGATTCTATAGCACTTTATTTACTGCGATTTCATGGCAAGTCCGGACAGTTCGACAAATACGCAAGAATCTATACAATGCAGTTTCTTGTACGGATTTGGTGAATAGTATCAGGTAGACGTACCAAATAAGTGGGTGTATCTGTGGGGCAAGCACAGTGGAGTCAGTCTCGCTTGACATAGCAAGTGTTCTGCCCATTCGAGTTAAAGAAATGTTGTCCACTACTCTATCGCCTCTTGCCCTGCTGAGCTGAGGTCAAAAGTTGTACAAGAAAGAAATAATAACAGTCAATAATTTTCTTTGACAATTCTTATTTATACTGTTATGCTGCAAACAGTCTAAAAAAAAGAATTGAGTACTTACCAACAATCAAATTCAATGAGAAATCTAGCTGGCTACCTTCCTAGCTTTTGCGCTTGCAATTTTCTTTATCAATTCGGAATAATTTAACTTCTGGGCAATGACATTTTCTATGGACAAGATTCCAAGATCCCATAGTCTTTCCTGACACATAGTAGAACGTAAGTAAGTTTATATAAGTTTTAATTTACTGAAGCTTCGTTCCCTGTCAGCGACAGTTACAGGTATAACCAGCAAGATACGAAGTGCTGTCCACACATTCGGGAAAATAACCTGCCATTCATTATTTTTTTAAAAGTCGGAGAACTTTAATTGGCTCTGCTGATTGAAGATCTTATTTTTGTGGGATTATTTTCAGTTCTATAACTATTCTCCCAAGAAAATATGTCATAACTCATCATTTGCCTATATACGATAAACACGAAAATTCAACTTTTTCTCTCATATATATTTAATTTGCACGTATTATGAGGGATGCCCACTTTATGACTTCAAATATGGTTGTAAATAGTCTATTCAAATGATTCGGGTAGTCGCCCTTTTTGGAATCCATTCAGAAAAAATAAACATTTGTTTATCGGTAAAGTGTCCTCGAAGGGTTGAAAGGAATAATTCCACATATTTTGTTTTCTGTACACCGGTTTGGTGGTCATTGTGAATGAATGAATTTCGTCGAATCTTGGAAAGTGAATATTTCATGCATTGATTTTGCATTTTATTACATCCGCCTCTCCTAAGATTTTTTTCTCATCCACGAAATAAATTGTTTCTTCAGATTTTCCTATTACTTTTCTGTTAACAAGTAATTATTTCGTTAGTTTTTTATACCAAAAATACAACTGAAACAACTGCGACTTCCTTCTCACACCTCGTATCCCCGTATACACCAACTCACTAATTTTTCATACGTTGAACCACTGGGTCGGCTACAGCTCTGCATAGAAAAAAATAAAATTTTGAATTAAATCAAATTTATTTGAATCAAACAAATAAAAGTGTCGTTATATGCACGACAAAATATAATCTCAAAATGAGTAAAATTATTTCTTGGTTATGGATCAAATTTAAAGTTTCAATCAACTGAAACTAATTTGCATGAACCAAATATCTTCTTCGAACAACTCTATTCCAAACTCGTTTTGGCAGAAATGTTGTTTCAACCATGTAATAATTTTGTTAATCGAATAATCAGATCTACCAAATTTGCTGAATGCTTCAACAAAAATATTCATTAAACAAGTATTTATGTCGAAATGATGAATTAATATAATGTCAATTCAAAAAATCAGCTATTTCTTCACCAAAATATATATTCAAATGAGTAATCATTTTGTTTCGAAAGAGTAATCATAAATATGGCAATGTGAGTTTACACCATTTGGCTTGAGAGCCTACATCGGATATTTCAGTCCAGACGTCACAATGATGATGAGTTGGCTTTGCTATTCGATAACATTATTTAAGTCAGGGTCAGTTGTGCGGAAGCTTCGCCATCTTACGCATATAATTCAACCAATATACTACTCTTCAATCAATTTCTGTTGTTTGATTCAAATAAATGTTATATTTATGTTGAAACAAATATTCAATTAATATGAGTTGAAGATTGTTTCGATAGATGAACATATAGTCAAATCAAACAAATCTCAGCATTGCATTGATAAATCTATTCTGTCACCGCAGTATAATGATTCCATCAGTTGAATACACATGTGTTTTGGGATTAATTTTATTCAGTCGAGTCAAGCCAATAGGAGTGACCAAATAAATTTGGTTGAATTAACGAATTCTTTTTTTCCGTGCGGAGACCTAGGCCTGAGCCATCCCTGCGTCAGCGAATGCCAGCAAACGATCCCTTCAACGGATGGTCTCTGAAACACAAGTTCATTTGCGTAGACCACTGAAAGAACAATTTTACCAAAAAAAAAAAACATTTCGTGAGACCGATTTATACTACACTTAAAAGGGGTGTTTTTCTTTTCCGAAGTGCGACACTTTCGTCTTACCAATCGAGTGTCTAAACTATATTCTACCAAGTCAACCAGGTTTGCCATTTTCAAATTCCGCTTTCGGTACTTCGGTACTTCATATTTCACATTTTTTTTGTACATTTTAATTTTACTTTCTCATTTCAATTAACATCGTGGAATTTTGACGACACGAAATTTCGTGCACATCAATAGGTCACCAACAGATGTCGGCATAGGCCAACCCATGACACCAATAGTCGTACTCCTAGTGCGTTCTGAGTAACGCTCTTATTCTCGTTATATGATGATGTTTTATGATAATATTGTATTTTATTTGTTATGTATGATTATTTTATTATTATTTATTATTAATCATTTTGTAGTATTAATTTTTTTCTCTTTTTTCATGTGCTTTTCAAATACTCATCACAACAATAAACTCCGGCTATGATATTCCTACTCTCTTTCAATATACCATTTACCCTTTCTTTTATAACCTTTTCCCAGCTCAGTCGGTACGCCTATGGAGACATGATCATCTCCAACTCAGGAGGATTGCAGTTGCGCTATCTAGTTATTTTTCTCGGAAGTCAATATACTATTTCATGGAAATATAGCTTGTAATATGATCAGAAGATGAATGATAAGTCCAGAAAATAAACAAATGATTGTTCTTTTATTCAATAGAATCCTTAAATCACCTATGCCTGCGATATCTACTTTATTTGTATATAATATTGAGCCAATGAAATTGAAAATGTCAAATAAGTTTCTCATGCGCAATCAATGAACTTGCAAATAAATGTTTGTTAGTTATACTATATGAAAATAGAATCTCGTGTCAAATAAATGTTTTAACCGCTTTATTGTTTGACAACCTCGAAGTTAATGAAAACTTGTACGAGTTAAGATCACGGGGACCTTACCTTTTATAGTGGTATCCGAAACCACTCTTGGGACCTAGAAAAAATTTTTCACCAGCTGCGGGAATCGAACCCGCGCCAGGTGGAAACAGTTGACACAAGAGGTGTTATAAAATGAACCCTTTAAAGGGTCTGACCCGAATACTCTCACTTCATTTAGTACCTGATGTTCGTTCCGCTGGTGCACTCTCGCGAATCCTGGCTGTGTTGTGTGGCTATTGAAACTGGATGTTTCGCTAACGTTGGGCTCCCTTGCTGTTGGTTGCGTCATGCATAGAAAATCTCATGTGATTTGGAGGTAATTGGTTTTCTTGGTCGATTCCAAGCCTGGTGGTTTCTTGATTTGGTTTGACTTGTCTAATAGAAGATATACTCATGTTGTTATTGTATTTACGTTGATTAATGGTGATCAAATTTTCATCACGGCTCCTCCAAAATTATTTTTTTCGACCTCTCCATTTTCTTTTTTTGACCCATTTTGTTTTAGGCACCAATTTTAGTTTTCACATTCTTTTTAAAACATCCTCTACTTCTGAGCTATGATACTTGATTTATGTACAGCTTATGTTTCTATACATAATATTATTTATTTGTTAAAAATTTTACCTAACAATTTTTGTTCTCAAACTACATATTTATTTGATTTTCCATGAAAAATCGTTTGAGATGTCCCTGTCATGTTTCCTTGTGATTCAAGATTAGCATACAGGATGTTCTAGCTTGTAGATTATTTTTGGCTATTTGAATTCTAAAATTTTATTTGTGAGTTTTGATTTGTAAACTTTTACAGGTTGTGCAAATGAAATAGATTGGTGGAAACATACTGATGATAATAGAAAAGCTCCACTGCTAAACTCTTGGATCATCTACGTTGAATATAAGATGGCTAAAGGTTCCAGAAATTCTTAGTACACAGAAAAATTGTAAAAACAATCATAGCAGCTATCCATATGTGACGTATGAATATCATTATATCAAATTTCTATTATTTTTATCTTCAACCTGTATTTCATATAATAATATATATATATATATATATATATATATATATATAATATATATATATATATATATATATATATATATATATATCAGAAAGAGGAGAGGTAGTCTTTTGCTGACTAGTTGGGAAACATTCTGAGAAATTCTTTGGGACAGCAGCAAACGCAAGTGTACTCTTATAACATTATATTTCCAATATTTCGACAATGAATATTGTCATCATCAGGGAGCTACGAAGGTGAAAATTCTATAATATAATCGAAAAATATATAAATGTAACCTTACTTACAATGTTAGTGGGAATGGTTGTTTTTCGGTGATAGACAGAAAGATATACAAGACAACATTAAAAAAACATGTAAAAACATGGAGCAATAAATACAGTAATATGGAACAGTATTTGTAACAAAAATTACTACAAAGCCGAGAACAATTGTGGCAACATTTTTTGGTTATGAATGTGAAAGTGTGGGAAAACCAAGACAGGTTGGAAATAACATAACCTACAATGTCAAAGTCAATTTGTAAAAATTATTGAAGAAGAAGAAACACTTGGTCCTAGTGCTCAAGTGATATTGGAACACCATTTGCAATTACTACTAAAGATAAGATTTCATTTATGGTAAAAAATTATGGACAAATAAATTTTATTTTGTTCTTATTATATTTGTAGTGAGTTCGATGTAGGTGGATATGAAAAAGAATTATCATTGAGAGCATTCGGATTCTTGTCTAAAATTAATAAATAAGAATAGATCTCACTCAAATGATTGAGATCTGTTCTTTTGTTCAAACAATTGTTGGATTGAGAAATGAATGTCATTTCCAAAAATATTCGTTTCGAAGCATCATTTTGTTCTGCAAAAATTTTGGTGGAATTGTAATCCATGTCGTGATCCTCTTCATTAACGTGTTCACTAGACACATCTTTCAGGGTGATGTCTACAATCACTTTTGTGGAAACTTATACGGTCTTTTAGTAACCTGGCTGTTTGACCTATATATTCATGGTTACAATGGCAATAAACTAATTTTGTTTGTGAAAGTAATGGAGTTTTATCCTGGACCACAGAGAATAATGAATTCATGGTTAAAACCGTTCTATGGGCAATTTTTTTATTGCCAAATTCATTGAAAATTCGTGAGAGCTTAGGTAGGATTTCTGCAATGAAGGGTAAAGAAGTATACAAAATGTTCATTTGAGATACAGTATTGTCATTATTATTACGATTTTCAGGTATAATGTCATTTAAAGACTGGTTTATAGATGGTGTGCTAATAAATCTTCTTCAATAAGGATGATGGATATGAATTTTTGTTCGAATAAATTGTGGAGAATTTTTAATTTTTATGGTGAAACGATGAGTCAGAGATACGTAGAACACGTTGTTTCATCTGCTTGATCAAGTTCATTTTTAGTGATTGTTTATGATAAGACCAATAGTTCATATATCTACCAGAACTAATCGATTTTCTATACCAGTCAACTAGTAAGATGTTGCTGGAAGTACGTATGAGCTTAGTGTCCAGAAAAGGAACGCTACCTTCATCGTCTTCTTTTTCGATGGTAAATTGTATAAAAGGATCATAGCTGTTGAATATATCTACAATTTCTGTAATCTCTGATCGGTAAAGTGCTAGGATAATGTCATCAACATATTTTTGATGAAAAAAAACTTGATAAAGAAGGACATTTAAGACAATATCTAGCAAATCGTTCATAACATAATAAGCAAAATGGGGCTTATCTTTCGCCCATAAATTAAATAAAAAAATATTGTTGCCATAAGTTTGTCTATGTATATACATATATATAGAGAAACGTTGAAAGATTGATGAAGTCATATACATATATATATATATATATATATATATATATATATATATATATATATATATATATTTATATATATCTTTAGAATTCACAATAACCCACAATGCCTTTCATGCCTTGGTGTAGAAATCAAACAAACAGGACCATTTGTAAATGACACGAGATGCCAGATGAATACCTTTTGGGTATGATGTGGCAATGGAGAAATACTGGGATGTACAGGGATCATATCTTACTTTTCCTAGACTTTTCCGCCGGCATTTTCATCGACACGTCTGTCGGAACATATTATATCATTCATTCAACTTCAATTACTGTTATTTTCTCCTATCGTCGATATTTTCATCAGTAATGCTAATGTAATCTATATTTATATTAGCATATTCATCTTGTCGGAATATATCTTCCAACCTTTTCAGGTTCTTTTATTGCCTATTTTTACTTTCCCTTTCATTTCCCTATCTCCCCTGGAGCCAAAGACTCGATCTATTGACATATGCATTTATTCTATCCCACATACCATCTAAAGAGAGAGAGAAAGAAGCTTTGGTGTTTTCCTTTCGCATCATCTCTTAATATTATTATATTAATACTATACGGTATATCATTATTCATATCGTAATACCAATTTCTTTCTATCATTCCTGATTTCATATACAGTATCGGAAACAATTCATCTGGGGTATAGACAGAAATCTACACGAGCAACAAGGAACGCAATCATATGATAATACCACATAAACAAGAGAGACGCACTGCTGTGCTCCCCTCCTGTTACCCCACCCGACGCATTAACTGACCACGTGGCAATGCGACACAGCGCACAGCGATTCGACTCATCCTTGCCGAGCCGTGGTTGCGAAAACAAAAGACCGTGACAATTATTACCTTTTGAAACATGCCATTAACACAACCGCAGAGAAAGTACAGATCGTTAAGTGGAACTTTGGTGGTACTAGCTGTATGGGGTCGGCTTTAGAATAGCCCCATGGTGAATCCTGCCTGTCGTAAGAGGCGACTAAAAGGATAACCGAAGGTGGAAGATGGTCTCATCGCCCGGTGAAATACCACCATATCGACTTTGTGTGCTGTGAAATGGATCATTCCATGTTTCAGTGTTCGGTCGATACTTTCCGGTCTCCCTCTTTCCTTCTCCCCAATTCCTCCTTTATTTTCAGGTGCATCCTAATAGTAATAATTTTTTTTTTTTTTTATGTTCAGGTTCCCACGAAAAGGGATATCCTGTAATGTTCAGAGAACATCGTGGGAACCAAGGGAAAGAAGGTAGGAGTTGGTGTTCTTCTTAAATTTCTGGAGGTTGTATGCCTCGGGGAACACCTCCCTAGGCAATGAGTTCCAAAGCCTCGCTGTTCGTTGGATGAACAAGTCTTTGGAAAGTGATGTTCTGCAGGTCTCCAAAGTGACCACGAAGGGGTGTGATGACTGAACTTGACGGGTTAGTCTCGAAGAGACTGCCAAAGCAGGAACGATTGTTGATATTTCAGAAGAGCATCGCCCATGAAAATATCTATAAAATAGAGACAAATCGCCAACTTTTCTACGGTGTTCCAGACAAGTGAGCGAGTTTGTAAGCGAGGCATCACCGACGAGACGAATTGCCCTTTTTGGACAGAATCCCATAGCCTCAGGATATGTTTAGGTGCCGCGCCCAAATATGGGAACAGTATTCCAGGACAGGTCGGATCTGTGCCTTATAGATCATAAACAGCTGAGTGGGGTGGAATAGCTCTTGGCACGAAACAAAACCAAGTTTTTGGGATGCACTTTTGGCAATGGACCTCACGTGATTTTCCCAGGAAAGGTTATTGCTGATAGTAATACCAAGCATCGATATGGATGACTTCAGTGGTATGGTTACTCCTGACAAAGTTATGTTAGGCACAGTGAGATCGGCTTTTCTAGAGAAAAGACATGCTTGTGTTTTGTTTGCATTGAATTCTACCAAGTTATTAGATCCCCACTCGAGAATTGTTGCTAAGTCCATATTTATATTATTAACATTTCTTCCTCGTTCATTTCTGGTTTCACGGGCTGATATAGGGGCCCTGGAAGAGAAAGCGGTATGGAGGGTACTATCATCTGCAAAGCTGTGTACTGGACATGAAGTTGCTTTCAACAGGTCGTTGATGTGAAGTAGAAATAGATCCTTGCGGAACACCAGCATTTATGAGTAGAGTGTCAGATGAAACTCCATCGACCACTACATGGAGAGACCTGTTTGAGAGAAAACTAGCAAGCAGAGAACACAGCTGAGGGGGCAAGCCATAAGACGGAAGCTTGGCGAGGAGTCCCTGGTGCCAAACTCGATCGAATGCCTTGGAGATATCTAATGCCACAGCTAAATTTTCTCCATACTTTTCAATAGATAGCTGCCATATATGTAAGATGTAAGCGAGCAGGTCACCAGTTGATCTCTGATGGCGGAAGCCATATTGCCTATCGTTGACAATTCCTGAGTCTTCCAGATATTTCATGAGCTCGATGTTGATGGCTTTTTCCATGATGAAGTCTCCTAGAGTAAAACACTCCGGAAGCAAAATACCTCTCCATTCGGATTTCCGGGCGAGAGGTACTCGAGGGGACTCAACATTAAAGATTAATTTTTGCAACATCCGCGGACTCAACAAGAACATCAATGACGTCCACCATCACCTACAGACGAAAAAACCGGATATTCTGGCTCTAACAGAAACACAAGTAAACTCGTCCACCAATAAGGTCCATATGCTTTGTCCTGGTTACGAACTCCATTCTCGATTCAGGTTCAAAGGTGGAGTCTGCCTTTACGCTAAGGCTAACCTTTCATGCCAGCGTGAAGAGAGTTTGGAACCGAAAGACTTTGATGTGATGTGGTTCAAGCTATCTGATACCAAACTGACTAAGTTCCTCTGCTGCCTTTACCTATCACCTAATGAACCTTCATATAACGACCTCTTTGAGTTTTTATCACTCAAACTGGACTACATTCAGGAGAACCATCCAACAGCTGAAACCATAATCATGGGAGACTTTAATGTACATAACGCTGCCTGGCTCAAATTCTCTAACAAAACAGATGATGCGGGTCGTCGAACCGAGGCCTTCGCCATCACTCATGGTCTAGAACAACTGGTCGAGCTACCAACCCGCATTCCTGATGTCAACAACCAGTCTGCCAATACACTAGATCTTTTCCTCACCACCAATCCTGACCCGTATAGAATAGATGTTTGTGCCCCATGGAAACTCTGATCACACCCTCATCTCCACAACATGCTCTTTCCATTTACCATCGAGCTGCACAATACCACCCCGTCTCATGTGGCATTACAATTCGGCCGACTGGGAAGGTCTTCGTATGTTTTTCTCAGCGTTTCCATGGAAGAGAGTTTGTTTCTCTTCAGTAGATCCAACACGATGTGCTGAGACAATTTCTGAAATCATAATGTTGGGGATGCAAACTTACATACCGAATACCGAAAGAAGAACATCATCCGATAAGACCTGGTCTAACAGTAACTGCTCTAGAGCTGTGGCTTCCAAACAGGCAGCATACCATCGATGGCTAAAAAATCCGGGCCCTGAGACCAGAGCAGCATATGTCGAAGCTAGAGGCATATGCAAAGAGACAATAGAATGCTCAAAAGATGCCCACAATGCCAAAATAAGATCAAAACTTGCTGAATGTCCTAACGGATCCCGTTCATTTTGGTCTTTCGCCAAAGCTGTGGGAAGAAACTTCACTTCCAGCTCATTTCCTCCTCTAACCAAAGAAGATGGAACACTAGCAACGACTGCCCAGGAAAAAGCCAATATCTTTGCGCACCTATTTGCTGGAAATTCCACTCTGGATTCATCGGAAAACAACCCCGAACATTACACCTATTGACAGTCACATGCCGAGATCACCTTTCGCCAACGTACTATCAGAAGATTTTGCTGGGTCTCAACACCAACAAAGCCTGTGGATCTGACGGAATCCGCCGATTGTTCTCAAGAAATGTGCCCTGAACTAACACCTGTTCTTTGCAAGTTGTTCAACCACTCTTACAATTTGGGGTATTTCCGTCCAATTGGAAAATTGCAAGAGTACAGCCAGTCCCTAAAAGGCAAAAGACCCTTTTTTTTTTTTTTTTTGGTTTTGAAGGGAAACCGCTTGGCACCTGGGCCTTGTGTCTATCAGCTCAGGTAGTGTCGGGCGCAACTCCGACTTAAACCCCCTCGCCCTCCTATGCGGGACCATCTTGTCGACATAGCGTCAAGCATAGGCGGCGTACCCTGCATCTGCTTCTTTTTCTATTTTCGCATGGTTTTTCCTCGTCACGTCACGTACAGGTACATAGATAAATAAAATAAATAAAATACTATATTAAAATATCATATACATTGGTATCACAGACTCAAATATCATAGTTCATCTCCATCATTTTTGGGAATCGGTCCTGCCTTTGCATAGCCCTCTCTTCCCTTTCTTTAGCCTCCATCACCTGTCTTGAAAATTGTAGCCCGCCTGCCATCTTCTTTCATCAGTGATCATGAGTCCGATCATGTTCTCAGGCACAATTGTTTACCCCAAGGCCATTTCCGCGTTGTGTCGCTCTCGTTCCCATCTCTTGCATCCAAATATTGTGTGATTTGGGTCATCCCATTCACCACAATACAAGCACCAATCGTCCGCGGCTTTCCTATCTTATAGGTGTATTTTCTGAAAGACCCATGCCCGCTGAGGGCCTGGGTTATATATTTTGTGCCCTTATGGCTACATTCTATCCACGCTCTCAGGTTCGGAATGAGTCTTCTGGTCCATTGAGCAGTAGTAGTATTTTCATCCCATCGCGTTTGCCATTGTTCAATGGTCCTGTTCCTCTCTTCCTTCTTTCCCTTTCAGTCAGATTGGGAATGGAATCCAGACGTATCCTTTCCTCTATCATGAGGTCTATTGGCGGTATTGCCGTTACTGACGCACAGTGCGTCAGCCGACACGATCCTATAGGCCATGGCCACGCGGAGTAGCATCTTCCGCTGCGTTGATATCAACATGCCCTGTATGTCGTCACTCTGGTGACATCGCCCACACAGGGAGCCGCGTATGGAGGACGGACTGCACCACTCCGTACATCACTCTTCTCTTATATAGGCCAGGTCCTTGTGTTTGAAAGGACCTCGTTAGGGCCGTCACCTGCCTATTCGCCTTGTCACAGGTCTCCCTGACGTGTTTATTAAACCTCAGTTTGTCGTCAAGCCAAACCCCGAGATACTTAACGAATCTTTTGGAATTATCTCCGTGCCAGCCAGCTCGAAGCGAATTCCTTCCCTCTTCCTGCGTCCCCTAATTATGATAGCCTCGGTTTTCTGCGGGGCAATCTCTAACCATTATCCTCCGTCCAGCGTTTAATTATTGCTAGGCTCTGGTTTGCAGTGCGCGTCAGCTCGTCATTTTTGTCGGCCGTGATTATAAGTGCAAGATCGTCGGCGTACGCGACGGTTGCGCAATTCTTCGGGAGGTCCAGCGTTAGGATGCCATTGTATAACACGTTCCACAAAGTGGGACCGAGTACGGAACCCTGCGGGACACCCTGTGTCAGGTTCATCCTTATTTTCCCAGAGGTCAGCTCTCGACTCGATAAGTAACTCCCGATTGCAATGCGTAAGTAGGGGCTAATTTGAAGCCGGCCCAGTTCGTGCTTTATCAGGTGCCACTTTGCCGTGTTGAAGGCATTTTTATGTCAATCATGATCACCGCTCCCCATACCTTCCGATCACTGTTCACCCTCTCCAGCACGTGCTTGATGGCTCCTACCGTTGATCTTTTGGCTATGAAGCCGAACTGGGTGCTGGCTATGCCCTCTCTGTTTCCTAACTCCTCTTCCAGCCTGGCCTTCAATAGGTATTCATATATTTTCCCAAGGCAGTCAGAGACAGATTGGTCTGTGTTTCCCATCTATTCTTGAATCCCTTTGGGAATCAGGATAGCCTTGCCTTTTCCAGCTGCCTGGAAAGACTCCTTCTCTGAGTAATCCATTCATTATCGTGAGTATTGTGTCTGGTATCGCCTCTATGGCGTACTTCACCGTCTCCGGTTGGATCCCGTCGGGCCCCGGGGATCTCCTGCTCTTCAGCTTCGCGCTGCCTCTTTTAGCTCTTCCCTAGTAAATGGGTGGAGGGGTAGTTCTATGTCAGGCTCCTGGTTTTCGGGGGCAACCTCTGCTGTCCCAGGAAAAAGTTCAAGCAGTATGTTTTCCCTGCGTGCTTCATCCATCTCGTACGGAGACCTGAATCCCTTCAGGTCCCTGATCGCGATCCGATATCCCTGCCCCATGGGTCCTCCTCCAGTCTGTCGCACAGCAACTTCCACTCCTCCTTTTTGCCCTAATAATTTCTTTCTTCATCGCCTTCCTCGCTTCGCTTGTAGACCCTTTCCAGTTCGTCAACCTGGTCTTGCGGGGCATTTGTCCTGCCGCGCATTCTGGTGAGCCTCTCCTAGCGTTTGTACAGGATTGCCTGCTCTCCTTGATGGTATCATTCCACCATACGGGTTGCTTTCTGTCCGCCCTGCGTTGGTCCGCACCGTGCTACTTTCTTGAGCATTCCTAATTACCTCTGTGAGTCCCTGAGTGTCAGTAATGTTATGTTCAAGCAGTTGCAGAGGTATCCTTGAGGTCCTTGATCTATACATCTCTGCCGCGGCTGTTCTGTCCTCTTGACCTGGAGATTGGTCTCTACCCGGAAGGTTATATATCTGTGGAGACTACCGGATTCCTCTTGCGAGACCTGCCAGTCATTAACCTTCGTAGAGATCCGGTCGGAAGCTAGGGTAATATCTATGATTGACGATTGGGCCGCTCTTACGAAGGTGGGTTCCTTCCGCAATTATGTACCATCATATTCGTTGCGTTCATCCAGTCCTCAATGTACCGTCCCTCGCGTCCGTGATGTTGCCTGTCCACAAGCTGGATTTTGCATTAAAGTCGCCCAATATGATCACCTCCCTGTTTCCGTCCCGCAGCTGCGCCAGCTCGTCGATATATTGCTGGAATCGAGTCTGAGTGGAGTTGGTGAGATGTAGCAATTGTAAAAGCAAAGCCATCAAAGTCTAGCAAGTGAAGCCGTGTTCCGCTGTATGGCTGGTGACTCCGCACGTTCTGTTTCTGCACCAGGCCGCTGTGTTCTCATCCAAGTCCATAATCCATCTGGTATCTGCCCTAGTGATGGATAGACACGGTTCCTGGATGAGAACCAGGTCCGCGTGTATTTCCATCGCCGTCCTCAGCAGCAGGTGCTGCGCATGTCTCCGTCTATCGACATTCACCTGTAATATCTGGATCATTTTTAAGCCTTGTATGGCCTCCCCCTACCCCTACATCATTACGCCCGGTGAGCGATTCGTCTATTAGCCCAATCAGAACAGAGTGGGATTCATTCAATTCGTCCTGGGTCGGTATCCCATGCAGTGTACTGTCCTTTGTGAATGTAGAGACGTTTGGTTCTCCTGTCGGAACACGCCATCGTCCACCATGGTCCTGCTTTCCCTCCGCCATGTCTTTTTCCTGACCTGGCTGTCCTCAGTGCCTCTTTAAATGCTGGGCATTTTATTGTGCCCACTCTGTGACCATTTTCCCGGCAGATGGGGCAATGCTCTTCCTTGCTGCAGTTGGCGGCGGAGTGATCTTCTTGCCCGCATCTATAGCAGCTCTTCGTCCTGTCCGGCCCTTCACAAGCCTCCTTTTTATGTGCATAACTCCAGCACCTTGCACACATAGAGGCATATGCAAAGAGACAATAGAATGCTCAAAAGATGCCCACAATGCCAAAATAAGATCAAAACTTGCTGAATGTCCTAACGGATCCCGTTCATTTTGGTCTTTCGCCAAAGCTGTGGGAAGAAACTTCACTTCCAGCTCATTTCCTCCTCTAACCAAAGAAGATGGAACACTAGCAACGACTGCCCAGGAAAAAGCCAATATCTTTGCGCACCTATTTGCTGGAAATTCCACTCTGGATTCATCGGGAAAACAACCCCCGAACATTACACCTATTGACAGTCACATGCGAGATCACCTTTCGCCAACGTACTATCAGAAAGATTTTGCTGGGTCTCAACACCAACAAAGCCTGTGGATCTGACGGAATCCCGCCGATTGTTCTCAAGAAGTATGCCCCGAACTAACACCTGTTCTTTGCCAAGTTGTTCAACCACTCTTACAATTTGGGGTATTTCCGTCCAATTGGAAAATTGCAAGAGTACAGCCAGTCCTAAAAGGCAAAAGACCCTACCTAGCAACTACAGACCTATCGCACTGCTATCTATTATTTCAAAGGTCATGGAAAAAGCCATCAACATCGAGCTCATGAAATATCTGGAAGACTCAGGAATTGTCAACGATAGGCAATATGGCTTCCGCCATCAGAGATCAACTGGTGACCTGCTCGCTTACGTCTCACATATATGGCAGCTATCTATTGAAAAGTATGGAAAAACTTTAGCTGTGGCATTAGATATCTCCAAGGCGTTCGATCGAGTTTGGCACCAGGGACTCCTCGCCAAGCTTCCGTCTTATGGCTTGCCCCCTCGGCTGTGTTCTCTGCTTGCTAGTTTTCTCTCAAACATGTAGTGGTCGATGGAGTTTCATCACACACTCTACTCATGAATGCTGGTGTTCCGCAAGGATCTATTCTCGCACCAACACTATTTCTACTTCACATCAACGACCTGTTGAAAGCAACTTCATGTCCACTACACAGCTTTGCCGATGATAGTACCCTCCATACCGCTTTCTCTTCCAGGGCCCCTATATCAGCCCGTGAAACCAGAAATGAACGAGGAAGAAATGTTAATAATATAAATATGGACTTAGCAACAATTCTCGAGTGGGGATCTAATAACTTGGTAGAATTCGATGCGAACAAAACACAAGCATGTCTTTTCTCTAGAAAAGCCGATCTCACTGTGCCTAACATAACTTTGTCAGGGTAACCATACCACTGAAGTCATCCATATCGATGCTTGGTATTACTATCAGCAATAACCTTTCCTGGGAAAATCACGTGGGTCCATTGCCAAAGTGCATCCCAAAAACTTGGTTTTGTTTCGTGCCAAGAGCATTTCACCCCACTCAGCTGCTTATGATCTATAAGGCACAGATCCGACCTGTCCTGGAATACTGTTCCCATATTTGGAGCGCGGCACCTAAACATATCCTGAGGCTATTGGATTCTGTCCAAAAAAGGGCAATTCGTCTCATCGGTGATGCCTCGCTTACAAACTCGCTCACTTGTCTCGAACACCGTAGAAAAGTTGGCGATTTGTCTCTATTTTATAGATATTTTCATGGGCGATGCTCTTCTGAAATATCAACAATCGTTCCTGCTTTGGCAGTCTCTTCGAGACTAACCCGTCAAGTTCAGTCATCACACCCTTCGTGGTCACTTTGGAGACCTGCAGAACATCACTTTCCCAAAGACTCGTTCACCCAACGAACAGCGAGGCTTTGGAACTCATTGCCTAGGGAGGTGTTCCCCGAGGCATACAACCTCCAGAAATTTAGGAAGAACACCAACTCCTACCTTCTTTCCCTTGGTTCCCACGATGTTCTTTGAACATTACAGGATATCCCTTTTCGTGGGAACCAGAACATAAAAAAAAATTCTGTACAAGATACTAGAAATATATTCATAGTGGCTTTTGCAGTCCTTTCAATTATTAATAAATTTCAGAATTTTGGGTGTGTGGCAGAACATTGCAAGGAATGTTGTCCCACAAATCCACCACCGCATCCTAGACAAATACCCGAGGAACGGGAAATAAGAGAAACACAAGTGTGTGCATTGGCAGAAACTTCACCTTGTTCGAGTATTCAATAAAATAAATTCCGTACACAAAATAGTTAATTTGGTTTGTCTTTTCTTGTAAATATTCTTTTTTCTCCATTGAAGAAATAATTGTTTTTCTGTTAGAAATAAGTTTTTCGTTTTCATTGTCTCACAGAAATATAGTTTGCTTTTGTTTCTGTTTAAGAATTTTCTTTTGTTATCGCGGCCACCACGGCACCAAAGATATTTTGATCTACCTGTCGTGCCGACAGATTAAATTGAATCAATGATTCAGTTTAATTTGTTCAAATTATCTGATGTGAAATTATCATCAATAATTCCTCTTCATTGCAGCTGGTATGATACCGACGTCCTGAGCTGACCGCCCAGACTCTCCTATCTCTGTGTCGTGACGTCGATATCCCTTCCTCGAGCGAGTCGAGGAGAAATTGTAATGCTCTCTCAACATATAGCAAGCTATTCTTTACGCTCTCATGAAACCACCATACCCAAGATAAATACTTTCCGATACTGTATATGATATGAATGATAGAGACTGAAGCTTATCCTTCAGTCGCAGATGATTCCACATCTGATTTTATGAACATCCTGTTCATATTTTCAAACAAATCAATGAATAAGGAATTATTGAAAATTATCCACGTTCATGACTATTTTTCTTTACCACAATTATTTGCGCCTTGAATTAATTGTGCCTTTCATTTTCTAAATAGTGCATGAAATTATAGAAAACAATGTACGAGAAAATCGCAGTTGAACTGTTATTTCAACTCACACTAAAATCGGATTTTCGATAGACAAATTAATAATTCAATTCTAAAACATTCATAAACACCTTAATTGAATTCGATATTCCTTTACTAGACTTACAATTCGTTAAAACAACAATTAATTTGCTTCCAATAAAATTAAAAACACTAGGTATATGACGTTAACTTGACAATATCATTATAAATTCTTTAATTTTCTGCAAATGATTTTGAGTTATATTTTGAATCTCTTAATTAAATTTTATTTTTTTTGAAATAATTTTCCCCTTTTCATAAATACTATTTGAAATTTCACATCTAGAACCTAAGTTTGTTGATTCAGAACCACTTAAATAACATAGTTCAATCAATGCTTTCCAATACTCTTTTTCAACCATAATTTCGTTGTACTACCGAGTACACCCCTGTTGACTGGCAGAATTTCACCTTTCAATTATTAGCTTCACAATTATTTCAACGTAACTTATTCTTAGCAAATAATTTTCTATTGAATCGAATCTAAAACAAACTTGATATTTCCTACAAATGAACTAAATTAATTACTCTACAAAATGAACGTATTGTTCAATGACAAAAGGTGGTTTATTCAATTATACACCGTAAAACCGTAATTTATATTCAGCTACCTTAAAAGTACTTTCCACCTCCATATAACGTAGCTAATAGGTATGGAATTCCTTATCAATTGAAACTGCTGTTTTTATTCTATAACTTTTTTCTCTTATTGCTTAGAATCGTAAAACCCTGAAGTGAAATTTTGAAGAATAAAAAATATGTAGGTCAACCTTAGATAATGTCCAACTTAATTTAATGCTATCAACATGATAATCGAAAGGTATTTTGTAAACAATTTTGCAGTGGTAAAATATAACGGAATAAAATTCGGAATCAAAATTCCCCGTTAACAGAACTATTAAGAAGACTTCGGGCATTGAATAGAAATACGAAATTGCGACTTCACTTTCATGAAACGAACGACTACTGTTGTCATAGATTTCATAAGACGGCTGATAAATAAATATTAGTGTGAACAACAAGATTGAAAAAACTATTTCTGGAATCGAGGGGTTAGAAAATACTTCGAGGTGGACTCATACTTAATATTTCCAAAATTTCACTATACAAACGAGTGAAATATTTTCAAATTAGAAGTGTTTTTGAAATATATTATCATTTTTAACTTTCCCGCCTTTTGTTTATTTACCATGGGATTCGATTCGATGTTTTCAATGTGGACATGATTTTACATTTCACTCTGTTTAATCCTTACAAATTTCCTTTAATCTGACATATTAATTTTATATACCTTTTCATGTACAGATGTATATCCCAATATTTTCCACCACTCAGAGGGTTATCTGTATTTTTTGGATGTATTATACTCGCAGTTACTTATGTTGAAATTAATATCAATAAGTTCAATTATTCGATATCTCAGGGAGTTATTGATCAAGTAACCCTCCAAGTTATGAATCACTTAAAACATCATCGAACTATCAGTACATACAGACTGCAAGAAACACTTGCTCGAGTTTTCGTCTATTTCCAATTTTTCCCCCACATAGTATATTCAGCTCATTTCTCAAACTCAACAAGTTCAAGGAATCGCTCATTCTTTCAACTCAAAAGACACAGAAAAACAAACATATCAATAATCTTCCTCTTGAAACAAAATTATTGACATAATTTTTCATCTATTGGTAACTCAATAACAACCCTAGTAGGTATAATTAATTTTCCTTCGTTTTTCGTTTTCCTCTTCATCTTAATTCTTTCTTATAATTGTGTTTCAAAATCTCTACCATATAAATATTTTTCAACTTATTAATATACATTATTTTCTTCGTTTTTTTTTAAATAATGTTTAACTTATCTAGCTAATATTGTCAGGAATATGCCCTCCGAAGATGATCGTCCCATATTCTCATATTCTGGGTCAGCACGCTCAGATGTTTATCATACTCATTTTGTTTAAGTGTTATTCAATCCCGATTATTCAACCTCGCATTGTTTGGGGTATGGATCACATCGGACAAAGTGTGTTGGATATAAAAGAATGTTGCTGGCAATATCGCGAGGTTAGAAGTAAGAAGTTGAAATAACTATTTTTGAAGAGAGTCCCATAATTACAAGAATGTAGTCTCAACTAGTGAGCTGTCATTGTGGCAGCGTTGTATAGTTCTAGGTGTAATGATATTTATTGTTGTACATATTTATTATCTCATTAAATGTATGATCGTGTTTTGGATTCCGAGTTCATCATCTGGTTATCACAAAAGTTATCCTGAGCTACCAACCCCCTTTTAAGGCCCCCTAGACAATATATTAATGACAATATCAACCATTTTTTTTTTCAACTCACATCATTTCAATTTTATCGATATATGCACCAACAAAGCACATATTTTCCATTATAACCAATATTAAATCCACTAATCATTTTCTCAACAACGCATATAGATCTTTCCTATATCCAATTCTAGCTGTTTAAAAAAAAAATATCTTTATAAAATTTTCCATAGTTATAATGAAATTTCCGACAAGTAGATTATAAAATGCTCTGCAACTTCTCTGTAAACGTCGCTAAATTAATGAAATTGTATAGGAAATCAATTGAATATTTGTACTACTTTTATTTATGGAAATGCAACATGATTATAAACTTCTCATGTAGGTAACTCTTAAAAATTTCCTGTTGATTCACCATCATGAGCATTTTCAATTTGAATTAAATTATTTCGTGAAACTTTTTCTCTCAAGAAACCGAAAAACACATAATTTCCTGTCAAATTATTTGGTCAATTTTATCAGTTTTATTTATTTTTCTGTATTTCTTTGTCATTTATTTCTTGCTCGTCAATAATACTACCGTCAAAGTAAATGAATTTTCGTCAAAATAACCCAAAGAAATTATAATTTGATTGATGCCGCCAACGAAACATATTTTCCTGGGTAATTGATAGTAATTCCGTCTCTAATTTTATTGTGAATAGGCACAGATGGTACTTTTTTCAATTCGAAACAAAATAATAATATCACCTGAATTTGACAAAAATATTTTCGGAACAATTCATCGAATTATTTGGGACTCTTTTGAAATTTTCAATAACTAACATTTCTGACTAATATATTATTGTTTACTAATTATCACAGATTGAATAAAAATGATGTTTTTTCCATTGCTGCATCAGATCTTTTCTTATTTTTTTTGGTGTGGTATTAGTCAAAGTCAAATAATTTGCTATATTTATTTCCATATCTTATTCTTTTGATTAACCAGGAAAGCTTCGAAAACTTTGATCACATCTTTGAATAGAAAAGGCAAACATTCTCAACTGCATATTGAATGGAAATATTTTTCTGAAAATTGAAAAATCTATGACAATAATGAAGTTATTTTATGAACATCCTGTTCAATTATCAAACGAATCAAGTAAGGGATATATTCCATATTGTTATTTTTTTATATATATTCACAATAATTAATCTAAAAAAATAGGTAAAATTGATAATTTTCTTTGTCTTCTGCGTTACACAAATCAGAAATTTATTCTCGAATGACGAAAAAACAGTTGTCAAGCATTAAAACGTTGTTTACCTCGACAAGGAGTTTGGCGATACTAGTTTCGATATTCTCTAAATTTATCGTCAAATTACGTTGAAATCAAAACTTGAATATGCACTCGCCATTTTTTCGAGACTATGTGTCCGTCCCACCGCCGTCCGACTTTTAGTCGTCCGATTAATTTGAAATTTGGAAGGTATTCAAAACTCCGGCGACAATGCATTATGAAATTTTTGTTAGAGATGGCGGACGAAATTTGTAATTATGGTCCGATTTGATTTAAAATTGGTTTGTGGGGTTTTCGGGTTCGGAGGTTATGAATTTTTTGTCAAAATTCATAAATTCAGGATGGCGGCTCCAAGATGACGGACGAATTTTGTGATTATGGTCCAATTCAATTCAAAATTGGTATGTGGGGGTTTTTGGGGTCGGAGATTATGAAATTTTTGTCGAAATTCATAAATTCAAAATAATGGCTCCGAAATGCATTTTGAGATTCGATTAAAAATTGGTGTGTGGGGGTTTTCGGGGTCGGATATCATGAAATTCGTTTCAAAATTGGTATACTGGTGTATTCGAGGACGTAGATCATGATATTTTTGTCAAAATTCATGAATTCGAAATGGCGGCCCCAAGATGAAGGACGAGTTTTCTGATTATCGTCCAATTCGATTCAAAATTGGTATGCGGCTGGTTTCGGAGTCGGAAATCATGAAATTTCTGTCGAAATTAATAAATTCGAAATGGCGGCCCCAAGATTGAGGACGAGTTTTGTGATTATGGTCCGTTTAATTCAAAATTGGTATGTGGGAATTTTTGGGGTCGGAGATCATGAAATTTTTGTCGAAATTCATAAATTAAAAATTATGGCTCCGAAATGACGGATGAATTTTGGGATTCGATTCAAAATTGGTGTGTGGAGGTTTTCGGGGTCAGATATTATGAAATTCGTTTCAAAATTGGTATACTGGTGTATTCGGGGACGTAGATCATGATATTTTTGTCAAAATTCATAAATTCAAAATGGCGGCTCCAAGATGGAGGACGAGTTTTGTGATTATGGTCCAATTCGATTCAAAATTGGTATGCGGCGGTTTTTGGGGTCGGAGATCATGAATTTTCTGCCAAATTCATAAATTCACGATGGCGGCCTCAACATGGAAAACAAGTTTTCTGATTATGGTGTTATTTCATTCAAAATTGAGTTTTTCAGGTTCAGAGATTATGATTTTTTTTGTAAAAATCTATTAATTCAAGATGGCGACTTCAGGATGACGGACGAGTTTTGCGATTCTATTCAAAATTGGTGTGTGGGAGTTTTTGGGGTCGAAGATCATGATTTCTTTCAGCTCACAACTCACAGGGAAGAGACCTCGAAATAACCATGCACTATTGGAAATAAACAGATTAAGGCGAACTTACTAAAAACTGAAAAATAAATACCTCATGAAAAAACTACAACCAGCTTTTATTCAAGCCGTGTACTAAAACGTTTAAAATAAATTCAAGTCATCGCTGACAATGATTTTATTATTTTTTGTTGAATTATTTGATTTTAAAAAGTTTCTTGCGCGAATTGTAATAAAATTAATACTTCGACAAATTGTTACTTACCAGCCATTATTGTCAATAATTAATGGTATCTCTTCATGAGAACTTTGTAACAAATCGACAATTCACTTACCATAATCCTGCACAATAAATAATTGGTTCTACTTATCACTTGCCGACAAGCTTTTGAAAACAAATAATCAACAAAAATAATTAAATCATTGTCACATACTTAGATTGATTTTATGATATGACACGTCAATGAAAGCTTTCTTTAAGTTTCTCTTATTATTATTATATCATTTAAATAATTATTAAATATTTCTACTTAATTATAATATATTTCACTGAGTAAATGAACAAAACAAAATTTTTGTTGTATTACTTTAGATAATCATTCCTCAAATAATTTTGATCTTTCTATGAACTTGATTAATAATATTATTTCCTAATTTATAACTTAAATTTCTTCTGGCTTGTTAACCTGGAAATTTGTCTTCTATTCCATGTATATTTATGAATAATTATTTCTCCTTGATGGAATGAACGAGATTTTATGAGTTGCTAAAATATATTCGCAAATAGATTTATCTAAACCCGTCGGAATATATTCTGCATTTTTTCCAATTTTTTTCACTTTTACTGTACAGAAATGATGTGATCGATTTTTTTTTCTACACATATTTAAGAAACTGATCTAACATTCTCTATAATCTTCACTTATTTGATAATCCTGTCCACAGATTCAGGAATTATTCGATTAACTTAAACAATCAACATTCCTGCACGATTTCCTTCAAAAAAAAATTCTCATCAAAAAGTGATTAATTATTCTTGCTTGCTTCATTGTAGATTGATCGAATAACTTATTTAACGATAAATTATTGTCGGAGTCCGTTCGGAAATCTTCTGATATTTCGTAAAATATCTTCAGATAAAAAAAAAACATTTAACTCATAAAAAATAGTGAAAAAAACTTCTACTGATTTCCCCTAACTGATTACAAAGTGACCCAAAATAAAAAAAAAACATATAAATTAGACTGATTGAGATTTCTCAATTTTTCATTAGAACTAAAATATAAACATTTTAGGCCCTTGAAATTTCAAAGAACATATGCTCTTTCTTCCAAATTTTTGTCTACAACTGTTTTCTTCGAAATAACTTCCATATGACATCGTGCAATCTAAAGTTCATACAAAATTATCTTTTGAAATGAATTCGTGATAAACATTAATCTTTGAAAAAGTTCTTAAAATTATTATTTCAATAAAATAAAATGAATTGAACTGACCACAAACATCAGACACCAAATGTAACATATGATATGTTACTGCTTTTTAATTAAAACTGCTTTTTAATTAAAACAAACATAGTTTTTGAAACTATGCTTTATCGCCGAGCGGATGCGAAACCAAATTCTCTTTGAAAGCGTTGTGCTGGCGTGGATTCCAAAATTCGATTTGATAAAGAATTACCAAAATAATTTCCTTACCAAAGGTTCTGTCTTTGAAGCCTCGTGAGCATCTCGTGACTGAAAGACATCTGGATACTTGGCACTTGCACTGATTCTACATTTTAGTTTCTCAATTTCTAAGAAGACTTATTTAATCTTTGAGACCTGTAACTTCTATACTGAATAAAGTTCTTGACTTCTTTTTTTTTATGAACCCTCTCATTCATTCTGAATAAAAAACTCATTGAGCATTGAAACACTTTGAATTCAATTTAGTTCCTGTGAATGGATTTTCTGAGTTTTGGTCCCTCATATAACTAACAAAATAACGAAAAGGATATCCAGACGAGAAATCTTAAATTGAATCATAATGAATTTTGATCAATTGAACCCATTTTGAATTGTACTAATACTTATTTGAAAGATAAGAAATTTGAAGTAACTTGAAATAAGGCTGGCAAGGCCTATATAACTAGAAGAAATACAAATCCCATGAGATCTATCTCGTTGGAAATCTCGAATCGAACTCCGTCTCTCCAATCAATCCATGGAAATTCTTACTGTCTCGTTAACCCATTTGCTCAACATCTGTGATCCTGATATGAAAATGGTCAGGACTATTTTTAGGGGATGGAATCGTCCATAACTAAAGCTTGCAACCGTAAACAAACAATTATTTCTCCTTACCACAGATATATCCATTAATACAATATTTCACACTTATAGATGAGGAGAACAAAAAATGTTTCTCCTTGCCTATCTAATCACTCATTTCTAACATTATTTTCTGTTCCTCAACTATTCTCCCAAGATAATCGTTCATAACTCATAATTTGCCTATATACGATATACACGATAATTTAACTTTTTCTCATTTATATTTATTTTCCCGGTACTATGAGGAGTACCTACTCTATGACCGGAAATATGTTTGTAAATTGTCTATTCAAATGATTCGGGTATCTGTAAACTGTCCTCGATGGGTTGAAAGAAATAATCCCTAATATCTTGATTTTTGAACACCGGTTTGGTGGTCATTGTAAACTGTGAATTTCGTCGAATCTTGGAAAAGTAAATATTTCATTCCAAATTGATTTTGCATTTTGTTACACTCAGATGTTTTCCCCAACCACATCCCCAATGGAATTTCAAACATCACTTCTTTATTGCATCACCAAATCAATTGTTATATCCTAGGATTCAACAACAGGTTGATGAAAGCATTATTGAATTTAGAAATTGAAGTATCATTTATTGATCATGAAAATGAATTGAGAATTAAAATGATAATAATCATGAAAATAAATTGAGAATAATCAAAGGTAAATTTGTTTGCCACACTCCCTTTGAACATTTTTGCAGAATTCAAAAAAAGACAGAAAAAATAATATAATAAGAGTTTTTCATGAAATACAACCAAGGCATGAACTTAAACGTCAAGATAAATGGATATTCTTATGCCAATGGACGTTAAACTTTCCTTATCTCTTGGACTCAAATCCAGCATGTGCCCTAATACTAAATAGTTTAAAGTTTTTTCTCCATTAGCTGATGTTTAGTACATTATTTCCTAGCTAAGAGCAAGATTTCTACAGATCACAATGTACTTATATCATTACCATTTATTTTCTCCCAAAAAAAATACTTCACATTTTCATTAAATGCTAAAAACTTGAAGGATAATCCTGATTTTATATTGTCAAAAGTGAAAAGGAAATGTGACCGTTATCATGTACAAGCAAGATCACTTTGGTGAAAGCACTGAATTATTAGAAATTATGAGATCGAAAATATTACAAAAAAATAACACGTAACACTGCTAGCACATAACAACGAAATGCTAACAAACACGTTTCAACTTTACTGAAAAATGATTTAAATTATTTATCCTCTGCTTAGAGAAACTCAAACTCAACCAAATGAAGCTCTTAGATTCATATACGGGGTGAAGGCAGGTAAATGAATAATAATATGTACAAATATATACAAAGGAGAGGAAAAATGTTGCGGGCGGGGTTATCATTCCCCAGTAGGGCATAGGCGAAATGTGCGTTCATTGTTTATTGTATAGTAGTTGCTTGTATTTGTATTTGAACTTGTTACTATTGAAAATGTTGAATTGCTCAGGAACATTTTCGAATAGTTGAATTGAAATGAAGGCAAAAGATTGTTACGGTCTATTTTCAGATCGGGATCTTTCAAATTGGGCGACTGTTTCTAGTAATGCGTATTAATATTTTCAGTGAACCTTTCCCTTGTTTCTACAAATAATTTGGATGTTCTATCATTTGACCTCAGGTAAACGAAGAAAATACCGGAATAGCTAGTCATTCGATATGTAAATGAATACAGCAGTGACAACCGACAATAGGTCGCTAATTACAACTAATATTTAATGTGATGAAAAAGGATGACCAATCGAGGTACTCCACTTGGAGTATTTCGCGCATTCCTACACGAAAGTTCCATTTAACATTTTTAAAAACCGAATCAGTAGCAAAATATTTCGAGCGAGAGCGCAGTGGTGTCTACTTTCGTTTAAAATTACGTTCTATTAATTTTATTGAATATTACCCAAATGATTGGGATTAAATCTCTGTATTCGTTTTCTGTGATTATCAAGATTATTTGGTATCTGTCTCCTCACTTTAAGAGGGATTATAAGCTGAAATCAGACTCCAGACGCCATCCAAGGTATGAGTCAATTATCATTTATCTCGGATCATGGAATTCTCCTTTTTATTTATCAGGCCTTTTTCAATCCGTCATTGGGTACACTCTCGGGAATTCCGCGCGAGGAGGGATCTTCACAGGACCCGCTGTAGTCCTTAGAAGTAGAGAACCCTCAGTGATTGCAGTTCATGGAGTTGCAGGGATTTCGATGAGTACCTTTTAATTTTAATTCGCCTATTGCCTTCAATCACTGATTTTGAAATCATATAGGAAAATACGTATCCACCGCTTAGTTTTTCAGTTGTAGAACTGTCACAACCCCTAGTACGTACTGGGCTAGGAATTTTAGCCCTAAAAACTGACTGTTTTGTATATGAAACGTTCTGATTAATATAAACTATTCACATTCTCCATTCAACCTGGGTTTATTATCAACATAACATACAAGAACCTCCTCTTCTCCACTGAGCTCCAGTGTTCTACCCTACTCTTTAATACTGGCTAACAGGTAGATCACTATACATTTTTGTTACAATTTATTATCAAAACACCTAAGAAATAACTCTTAAAATTAGGACTGCCAGAAAAAACCGTATCAATGGCTCCCAACGGTGTTTAGTGATTTAGGGAGTTAATTTTTTTTTTTTCATTAAATTGAAAATATCTTATAACCTAGTTTTGTGAATTATCCACTGTTATTTATAATATTAAGCATTTATAGTTTTCATAGCGTTAGAAAAAAAAACGTATAGCGAATGTGTTTTTAAGTTTTTATACCAGAGCAGGTAGCGATACTTGGCTACCTTCCCATTTTTTTTGTGTAATCGGTTACAATATTGGTGGAAGGCAATTAGGATTTCTTTAAATGATATATTTTTCATCTTCCAATTATCCTTTTTTCTTTCAATTTATAAGAACTCTCGCATTGAATTGATTCCAGAAGATATTCGCGGGTGAATCCATTTTTATCTAGAGCATTGTTTTTGCGAGCTGGTTCGATTTCACTGTTTCTTTTTATCGTGGGAGCCCGAGCTCGTATTGTTTTGTACTTTTTATCGGCAATACGGAATCATGGCAGAAAATACGATTTGAAACAACGAAATCAACCGTTTAACTCCTGCCGAGCTGTCATATGAAATGACTAGCAGAGGTATGAGTGTCGGTACTATTGAAGCAATGCGAAAATCATTCGGGGATATTTTGCAGAATAAGGAACAGTTCAGTTCAGTGTGCTAACCCTATTACATTCAAAGACGACTCGAAATACATAAAAACAAATAATAAACAGTTGCTTGATTTGTTGAAAGATTTTTATGGGGATACAAAAAGTTCTAATTTTGCGCGGATTTCGGATTACTGACACACAATTTACGCCGAATCTAACATAGTGAACCAAGCAGCAGTGAGGAAAATTCTAATAAAAACCAAACTCTTCTGGATTTGAATAATATTAAAAGCCATTTGGAAAAAGCAATAAAAAAATTCAATAAAACTGATTCTAGTGGCTCGGCGAGCGCGTTGCTATTGAATGTTGGAAATTCTGGGGTAGCTACCACACAATCTTCATTGGGGGATGAATCAGATGATTCTGATAATGTGTTTTCATCCACCGTGGCAGCTGTTAGCAATAGTTTTTCGCATCCTAAGTCCGTACCTATATGCGAATGGAATCTAAAATATTCTGGAGATCCGAATGACCTGCCACTGGCTTGTTTTTTGGAACAGGTAGAAGAACTCAGCATAGCTAGGAATATTTCTCATTTCGAATTGTTCAGAACAGCTCGCGATTTGGTCGTTGGATCAGCTTTGTCTTGGTATAGCGCTAATCGAAAACATGCCACGGATTGGCAATCACTCGTGAAACTTTTGCGGGAACAATTTCAGACCAAAAAATATAATGAAAAATTAATGGAAGAAATAAAAAAGCGTACTATGCATGATACGGAGAATATCGGAATGTATCTCGCATGCATAGAAAATGTATTCAATAGACTGTCGATTAGGATATCAGATAGCCAACAGTTAGAAATTATCTTGCCACGGATAAGGCCTTACTTACAGGTAGGGTTGGGTTTTGTAAACCTAACGGTAAAATGGAATTATTGAAATTATATAGAGAGTTAGAGTCACGTGAAACAAATATTAATGAGTTTAAACCACCCCCTTCGCGCAAATCGAATATTCTTTTGGAACCGGATTTGGCGTATGTGGGTACTACTAGGGAATATTCGGCAAATTGTAGCATGATTTGTTTCCGTTGCAAAAAGCAAGGGCACAAGCGTAATGAATGCAAGGAATCGAATCCTGATATCGAATGTTACAAATGCGGGAAACCAGGTTTCACGGTAAGAACATGTCCATCGTGTAGTTATTCAAAAAACGCCAGTACGAGCCGTTAAATCGAGTGACAGACTCGACACCAAATGAATTATCGATTTTTCTCCTAACTTAAATATAACCGTGGATAGTGAAATACAAATATACTTGGATTTTATTCTATCAAGTGTAATTGGCGACGAAAGGCCTTACATACATGTCGATATTTTAGGGGATTTCTTGATTCAGATGATAGTAGAACTATTCTGGGTAAGCAGGGGTATGATAAAATCAGATCAATTAATTTTCAAATGTTGCCTTCGGATGCTCCGAACTGTAATGTGGCAAATGGTCAAAAGTGCGAGATTGCGGGGTATATCTCCAATCGTTTCAGACTAAGAGATAAAATTAAAATTATTGATACATTGGTAGTGCCAACAATACCAAATAGCCTTATACTCGGCCCTGATTTTTGAAAAAAATTCAATATTGTCCCAGATTTAAGATGCGGTGAGTGGGTTTTCAGTGATGAACAAATTGAAGCAGCATCAGAGGGGAAACAAACTGTCTTGACACCAGGTCAGTCAGTTCAATTGAATAGTCTGGTCGAAAGTTATTTCGTGAACATTGCAAATAAAACGGGTCACACTCACTCGGTGAAACATAAAATCAAACTCAAACCAAACACAGATCCCATAAAAAACAGCATTAAAGAAATCCTCCAGCAGTACAAAAACAAGTAGATATTGAACTAAATAAAATATTAGCTGAGGATATTATAGAGAAATCTACGTCACCGTGGTCAAGTCCGATAATTTCAGCAAAGAAAAAAAAATACGTATAGATTTTGTGTAGATTACCGTCATGTTAACGCGATTACAGATCACACTCACTCGGTGAAACATAAAATCAAACTCAAACCAAACACAGATCCCATAAAAAATCAGCATTAAAGAAATCCTCCAGCAGTACAAAAACAAGTAGATATTGAACTAAATAAAATATTAGCTGAGGATATTATAGAGAAATCTACGTCACCGTGGTCAAGTCCGATAATTTCAGCAAAGAAAAAAAAATACGTATAGATTTTGTGTAGATTACCGTCATGTTAACGCGATTACAGAGAAGGATAGTGATACTTTGGACAAATTACGTAGCGCAACATATCTCAGTAGCTTGGATATAAAACAAGCATACTGGCAAATTCCCGTTGCCATCGAGTCTAGACCTATTACTGCATTTACGGTTCCTAATAGTGGATTGTTTCAGTTTAAAAAATGCCCTACGGAATTTGTAATGGGCCAGCTTCATTTCAAGGGCTTGTAGAGAGTGTTCTTGGTCCAGATTTGGAACCATATGTATTTGACTATATAGACGATATTGTTGTAGTTACACAATATTTTGAAAAACACTCAGAAATTTCGAAGGAAGTTTTCAACCGATTGCGGGTTGCCAATTTGTCCCTCAATAGGGATAAATGCAAATTTTGTAGGCCCCAAATTAATTATCTAGGATATGTCGTGGATCGAAATGGGTTACACGTTGATCCAGAGCGGGTGACAGCGATTTTGAATTCACTTCCGCCCAAAAACGTATCGGAAACACGCCGTATAATAGGTATGGCTTCATGGTACTGAAAATTCTTTCCCAACTTCAGTACAGTCATTGCCCCATAACTCAACTATTGAAGAAAAATCATAAATTTGTTTGGACCCACTGAGTGTATGTTTGCCTTTGAAAATATAAAAGAGAGTTTAGTTTCAGCTCCGGTGCTGACATGTCCAAATTTTTAAATACCGTTCATTATTTCTACCGATGCGAGAAATTTTGGCTTGGGAGCGGTGTTGTCGCGAGGATGGCGAATATGTTATGAGTTATATGTAGGTCGTTGAGTCGTAGTGAAAGAAAATGGGCGGTAACGGAAAAAGAGTGTGCGTCGGTTGTATTTGCGGTCGAAAAGTTTCACCCATATATTGAGGGCACTCACTCCAAAATTCATACAGATCATCATAGTCTTGTGTGGCTAAACAACCTTCGTGATTCTATGGGCGCGCTGGATCCCCAAGTTGCAACAGTATGATTTTACTATTCTTCATCGCAAAGGTAAAGATAATGTCGTGCCAGACGCACTTTCGCTCAATATGAAAACACTGCTGTCAGCTGGTACAGAAAAATGGTGAAAAAAGTTTCAGATAACCCGATAAATGTTCCTTTGTGGATGGTAGAGGGAACCATTCTCTTGAAACGGTTCAAAAATAAATATCCTGAAATATCTGATGGTGAATTTGATTGGAAAGTTGTGGTGCCAAAAGACCATCGTATTGATATAATAAAAATCACCGTGAAATTGAGACTGCAGGGCATTGAGGTATTTTCAAAAATTTCCACCGAATTTTAAATAAGTATTACTGGCCAAAAATGAAATGTGATATCACTAAGTATATAAAAAATTGTCAAATTTGCATAGCAACTAAACCGGAGCAGGAAAAACCGGCAGGGTTAATGTGTGGTAGGCCTAATATTACGATATGTTGGGAATTAATTTGTGTTGATGTAGTAGGGCCTGTACCAAAATACGTATCCACCGCATAGTTTTTTAGTTGTAGAACTGTCACAACCCCTAGTACGTACTGGGCTAGGAATTTTAGCCCTAAAAATCGATTGTCATGTATATGAAACGTTCTGAATAATATAAACTTTTCTCATTCTCCATCCAACCTGGATCTATTATCAACGTAACTATTGTACAAGAACTACCCCTTCTCCACTGAGCTATCCAGTGTTCTACCCTACTTTTTAATACTGGCTAACAGGTAGATCACTATACATTTTTGGAACAATTTATTATTAGAACTCTTGAAATTAGCACTGCCAGAAAAAACAGTATCAAAATCTCCAAAACGTGACATTTCAAATTTTTCCTGTATCTAATATTCTTAGAATATATATTTCTGCGTGGAATGACCTTTAAAGCAGATGAGTGTGGGTTCATTAACTTAAAAATGAAATTGCCATGGTGATGCAGTCTTCGGTTCTTTATATTCAGCCAATCTGGTTCTTTTAATTTCTGATAAATTGTGTCATATTTTCTAATTCCATATATAAGACGGCAACTTGAGTTCTGAACTCTGTATTCTGTTTATGTCTGATGCTAGAAGGCACGGGCCATAAAAGAAGTCACTGTAGTTGAAATGACTGAGCACTAGTGAGTCGCACAACATTTTCTCAGCTTCATTCTCAAAAAATGGCGGTTACAGTAAATAAATATAAGAGATAAGAACGCTTTTTCATTAGGTTTTCCAAGAGGCCAGGAAATCTGAGTTCGAAACCTAAATTTCTTGCGGATTCAACCATTTCTGAGATGTGACCATCGATACTAATCTGCATATTCTCTTGGATAGTACTTTTCAACTCGACTTCCAGAGCACATCAATGTTGTTTTTTCAGTATTTAGTTGAAGATGGTGTTGTTGAGATAGTATTTTATTTGACTAAAATTCTCACACATCAGTTTGTGCATTAAAAAAATGTTTTTAACCACCAACTTAGTTGCAAAGCAACCCTAGAAAGTCAGAGACTCGTGTGGGTTAGGAAGACGGGGACCTCAGCTTTTTAAGAGTCATCCGAAGCACTCCTTGGCTGGTAACCGTAGACAGTCCGAAGGATTGGTATCTAGGTGCCAAGAATGTTTGGTTGGTCACCTGTCTCCTTCCGCTCAATGAAACTACAGAAATAACATTTTATTTTTTTCAGTAGCCGTGCCCAGATTTGAACTCGGACCATCTGGACATCAGCCAGCGCCACTACGCTCACGGCCACCAGCCAAGTTGTGCATTTAAGTAATAATCAAAATTAAGATATATTATCTAAAAGCACTGGCAAACTTACGAGACCATTGTCCAGAGCTTCAATGGTATCGGTAGTAACTGTGGCCATTGCTGTACCTATGCTGATACCCTCCCTCAATCCACACTGTGAGTCCGGTAGTTATTTTTTTTTATAAATTACTCTTTTGAAGATCTCAGACATGGAGGGTGAAATACTTATAATTCTGAATTCAGGAAGGCTGGTAGGGTTGCATTTCTTGGGAAAAAGCTTACCAACCGCAATTTTCCATTGACTAGGAAAGAATGATTTTTCTATGCAGCAAAAAGCTATGTGTGGAAGTTTTTCATCTATACTATTTTCTAAGATTATGTCGAACCGGGGAACTATTCGGAGATTTGGAGGAAAAAAGTATTTATATAAAAGTTTTCAAAGCATAGTTTACTAGTGTGTAAGATATCATATCATCAATTACTTGTTGTGGAAGATGTCATATTATTAATTCCTTCTAACATCCCATTCGTGAATCGTGTAACATTTGTTTTTCTCTGGAAAAAACAGGTTACATGTGCACGCTGCTTTTCATCGGAGAACATTTATAGGTCGTTGAGTTGGACAAATGATTGAGCAGTGGATGAGATACTTTAATCCAGAGATATTATAATTCGTATAATTGGTTATATAACAAATGTTGAGCTTATCTTATTCAACTAAGAAAATAAGATTAATTCAATGCTAATTCATTGGTAATCTGAGAGATTGAGAGTAAATTAGTAGAGAAACACAGATTGAAATGTAATACCCTTTATTATCAAAAATGAACCATCACGAAATAAATGTGTACATAAACTCATAGCTATATATCAAGTTGTGGAAGTAATGTGATTATAAAATCAATAATAGGTGAACTATGTGAGCCCTCTCCCCTCGTAGTACTACTAGCGGGTTACAGTGCAGTATGTAAAATATGGTGAAATATATTACCTCATCTAATCTGTAATACTTTTTGATCATGAGCTTATTTCGAATAAATTAATAATTGATTATGTTGGCTACCACGCATATAATACCAAAAAATACATACATACAAACTACAACGCCATATATAATTATCGTTTGCGATAAAATTATGAAATAACCAATTATGGGTTGTGATAAACTAAACTGTGATAAAATCATGAAATTAACATCTACTTCCAGTCCTTGGGACTGACAGATTTGAACAAAAATAGACAAAATTTAGTAACAGCCATTCATTGATACCAAGGTTTGATATCCAGCAAAAATTATATGCTAGTTTTACAGCGGCTGACACAAATGAGTGCAAGGGAGACTACTAATAATGCATGAAAAATTACCTCTAATACAACAGGGCTCCACCACAGGGTTCTAGTCATGTAGAACCTTCTTTCAGCAACCTTCAGACTAGGCAGTATCTTCACTCCTTGACATCGGGTACAACTGTGATATTCCTGCTTGCCTTCGCTTGGACATCAGCGAACAACGACTGGTCTGTACTTCGAATACAACATGTATACTTGCAGATTGTAGATTGTGAACTGCAGATTGTGCTTTGTTGATTGTGCCTGCTACTTCCAACATGAAACTGTACCATGAAATTGCCATGAAACCCTATGAACGATGGAAAGTGTTAATATTGAAATAACCGTGAGGCTATAAAAAAAGGACATAGCGAACGTACATCATCTTCAGTTTCGTTGGGAACAACTTATACCTCACCTCAGAAACGTAGAGGATTTCGAATATTAATTTTGATGGGGGAGCTCCACACGCCTATGACACTGTTAGGTTATCTTGTTGAATTATTTTTCTAAATTTGACACAACGTCTCACTTTCAACAACAGGACACCTAGGAATGCTATCGGTATTTTTGATCCTCACAAAACGACGAAAAACATGCCGATGTTTAAGGATACTCTTTCACTCTCTCCAATCAGTCTTCATTATACCTCGAAGGTCACAATTCTGTCAAATGTCAAAAATTCCTTTTTCTGGAATTTCAGACAAGAAGAAAATACGAAGAAGAATATACGAGAGGATTGTCATCTTACCGCCATCTAGTAACAGAGACGCGATTCTTGTAATGCTGATTCCACCAACTCTCAACGACTCAGCATTCGACACCGAATACAGGTTCCATAACAGGCTGATCTACTTTACACCAGAGTGTAGCATGCGGATGGAATAAATAAACAGAATTTTTTCATACCAAATAAATCAAAATGAAATAATTATTCAATGTAGCACTTTTAAACGCTACAATCGTTAGTTATGTTGATGATTTGATCCTCTCTGTAGCCTTGGATAAAGTAGTTTTTTTTTCAATTGTTATGATATGAATTTACAATTCATCACAGAGCTAGAAGTCAACCAAATAATCCCCTTTTTAGATATTAGACTATGTAGAGGCATTTTCAATATTCTACGCATTAGATTGTATAGGAAACCAATATGTTCTGAAAGATGCATAAGTTTCCATTCCTATCATCCACCAAACATGAAAAAGGCACTTTCCGAACTTGTTAGGAACAAAATGTTGCCTGTGAGCTCCATATCAGATAACAACAAAAATAAAAATATTTATGATTTATTCAACAATTTTTTATTAAACTTGAAATAAGAAAAATATTGGAAAATCAAATTATTTGTTGTCAATATTCATAACAAAAGAACAATTATTGACATTTTGGAATCGATTGCAGATCCGGTCAGTACATTTGATGGGTGGCTTATGGTACGGCTTGATGAACACTGACATGACGCGGAAGGTCGCGGAAGGGATATTATGGCTTGATGAAGGTTGATTTAACTCAGGGCAGTTTTTCAAATGGGTCGTTGAATGTTGACTCAACTCAGAAGGACAGTTGTTTATGTAGCTTGTTGAAGGTTGATTTAACGCAGAAAGCAGAAGTTGTTCACATGAAGATTGACTTAACTCAGAAGAGCAGCTGTTCATATGGTTCGATGGAGGTTAACTCAATGCAGAAGGGCTCAGTTGTTCGTGGCCAATATTTTATTCGACATATCCTTTTTTGATTTACCGAATCATCAATGTAGCTCTCGGTGACAGTCGTCGATATCCAATCTCCGAGTCGCTTGACATTAGTGATTCCTACTCCAGAATCGGTCAATATGGTAGCCGAGTAACGAAGGAAACTCTGTCCTGTATACTTCTCTGGATTTCTTGAAACGATGGTAACTTGAAATATTGATTTGAGTTCATTGCTGCTCATTTTAATAGCATTCAAACTTTTTAATGATTTGATGGAAATGAAATTGTCGTTGTTTGTAGATTTTTGCTGACAAAGAAATATCTGACATAATTTGTCAAAGTCAACAGGTGCACTTATTGATGCTTAACAATATTATAATCATTTATCATTATACAAAATAATTAAAAAAATATTTATTTTTGTTTTGAGCTGAAATACAAATATAAGGAATTACGATTAAAAGTTAGAAGATACACAACGGCTTCTCACATTGCATAAAATGTTTTACAGGTACTAAAATAAATATACATTTACCCTACCAATGAGATTTTTGAGTAGTTTTAGTTTTCCGCATTCAGTGCGGAAAAGTGTAATACAGCGTGCGGAACAGTGAAACTTGCGCACGCAAATGCATGCGAAAAAGTACTACTTTGCGCACGCTCGTAGGAAAAAATATTGTAGTGTGTTTGTCACACCCAACATATCATTTGTGGTTATAGCCCGATTCCAATAAAAACTGTTATGTGGGGTTCTTGAGATCGGTAATCATATTTTTTGAAAAAAATCCAAGAATTCAAGAATATGGCTTCAAGATGGTGTTGAGTTTTGTGATTATAGCCGGATTCCATTCAAAATTGGTGTGTGGGGGTATTTCATCATGATGATATTGTCAAAATTCATAAATTCAAGATAGTGGCTCCAAGATGGCGACGTGTTTTGTTATTGTTATTATTTTGGGGTCGAACATTATAAATTTTTGTCAGAATTCAACAAAATGACATTTTTTATGAATGAAAGGAAAGAATTGATTAAAGAAAATAAGACAAGCTCTTATACAAATGCACTGAAAAAGAATTAGTATATTATGATACAAGTGAGCCTTCGAAGCACGCGCAACGAGTTTGAGAGCACGACGCGGAGTGAAACTCAAGGGTTCGTTATAAACAATAAGTTTCATACACGCTTTTTTCGCTTTTCTCGATATCGTAACTCGAAACTCTATTCAGTTTTATTATTGATAGTTTCGACTCCGTCGAACTGTGTTTGCGTTATTCTACGAATAAAACCCAACAAGGCATTAGACGAAACTGCATTCTGAGGGCGCCCTCTTATCATCACCAGTAGACGACTTCAACAATAAGGAAACTTGGTCCTTAGAACATTTCTTCACTCTCTCGCTCTTGCTTCACCTCAAAATACAGTCCCTCAGTTATCCACAGATCACTTTTTAATTGCGCTATCAATACAATACATTTTTTGGTCCTTCGATCCGGATGTTTCAGCGAAGAGAGTAACTTTAGTAAATCGTCTCCGCTAATTTTAGTTCTATACATATTTCCGTGTGAATTGAAACACTCAAGGTCGGAATATTCCATTTCATTCCTTGTTTTTCAGTTGTTGCTATGTTCTCAAACAAAACGGCTTCAGGCTCAGGTAGTGTTTGGAGCAGTGGGTAAAAGCTTTCGTACACTTATCAAGGTTCAGAATAACTCCAATTCGATTAATTCTTCATCAAAAATTTTGCAGTTTGAATGAATAAACACATATTTTGTTGATCATGGCCGATAAACTTGAGAAGATCAAAACCCTCCGCCAAATTGAACTCAATCGACTAGATGACTTGTTGGCGGCGGCTGGAGCTGCAAAATCTAACAAATCTTGTGAACCAGTTTTGAAAATAAGATATCAGGAAATTGATTATATTAAATTCGAATTCAATAAGCAACAAGGTTATATTATAATCGCTGTTCTCATGGAGGCTAGTCTTCCAGATAAAATCAATATTGGAAGGGATTTTGATAATAGCTTTTACAAAATAAAAGACATTAACAAAAAATTGTCGAGGGATTCTCGTTCGAATACAGAAAGCACCTCTGCAAACAATTTCCAATCAAATTCAGTCTAGGGCAATGTTTTTTTTGTGATCAAAACTATCCTTTATAAAGATGCGCCCAATTCATTTCTTAATCTCACTCAGAGAGATATAACTTTGTTAAAACTGAGAAACTGTGTGTGAATTGTTCATGCTGTTGTCATAAATTCTTTAATTGTGAATGAACTGCTTCTTGATCTTGGTGTTCCAAACGTAATTTTTCTGTATTACATAATCGGCAATTAGAACGCTTTATGAGCGAAACGCCTATAACCTCACATTAGACCACTCATGTCGAATCCCCAAATTCTTCTCATACAGCCTTTCATGTAGATTCGCCGCCAATAGATAGGCATAATTCAAATTTGTTTTCTCGTGAACATACTGATACTATTTTTTCAAGTGTTTCAACTAATGTTCTACTTTCGACCGTTTTACTGGAAGTGAAGGATATTCGTTGTAATTTTCCAAAGGCAAGAGCTCTCATTGATACAGGTTCAATTACTAGTTTTATTCGTCAGAAATTCGCTGATCAATTGGGTCTTAGGAAAACTCATTCATTGATGGAAATACAAGGTATAGGTGTTATCGTAACGCAATCCCGCCTCGGAAGTATGCATTTATTGATACGGCCTGTTGGTCAACACCATAATAATATGGAAGTTACTGCTGTTATCTTGAAAAAAAAAAATTTCTGATATCCCCACCAGTGATCTACCTAGAGGTGGCTGGAATCATATAAAAAATTTACACTTAGCCGATCCGTTTTACCAAAACTAGGGACCGATTCAAATTCTCCTTGGTGCAGATGTCTTTCCGTCCATTTCACAGGATGGTCGAATTTCAGGGGCTTCAAATGAGCCTTCAGCAATCAATACTATTTTCGGTTATATTTTGATGGGAAAATGTAATGAAAATATTTCCCGACAAACTTTTCAAACCCATCTTTGGCAAACATTTCGATCCGATTTGAAATCCCGAAGATGAACTTTGCGAAAAGAAATTCATAGAAACGGTTTCTAGAACTTCAGAAGAACGATTCATTGAAGGAAAGAAGGAAAGAAAGAAAGAATCTTCATTTAATCAAGTTACAAAAAATATATTGTTTTCGGCAAGTCAATTATGGCAAAGAAGAAACTTAGTATATATGTACTTTCGAAGTTTACAAATTCGGAGTTTACAAAATATAATATGAGAAATTATATAAATTTCCAGTTTGTTTACGGTGAGTCAATTTTGGCAAAGAAAAAGAAACAGATAAAAAGTCAAGTTACAAATACATGCACATAAAATAAATATATAAAATTTAAAACTTAAAATTCAAAATTTGAATATATAAAATTTAAAACCATTGAACAATCCAGTATTTTGAATAACCTCGAAAATTGTTTTCTGCTACTGATCACCGGTGATATAGCGGTTACCCTGATAGTTTTGTCGCACAAATTCAAGAAATGGTGTGTGGAAATATTCTGTGTAAAAACAATGAGACAAAATATGTCTTTTAATTATGGATTTGAATTTTCCAGTATTATTTAATGATTTGATACTCCTAGGTAAGTGATTGAATGAATTCAAATCTACAGAATTTATTGTCGATTTAGTGAGCCTGTGATGAGGTAATCTCAGGTGATCAGCATTTCTTGTCCAATAGTTATGGACATCAGCATTTGTCTCTAGGTCTGCTCTGTTTTTATTGATTTCTATCAATGATACAAAAATATATAATGATGGAAAGGGCATTAAATTTAAACTTCTTTTTTTACGATGGTCTCTGAAACCAGCACCGGCCACGATCCCAATAGCACGTTTTTGCAAACTGAAAATATTGTTAGCATGACAAGAGTTTACCCACAGCAACGTACCGTAACTGAGATGAGAATGAAACAGAGCGAAATAACATGATATCATGGTTTCTATGGATAGCTGTTTACTCAAATTCCGTAGCACGAATATAGAGTTCGAGAGTTTTCGGCATAGTTGTTGGACATGACAGGACCAGTTCAGTTTATCATCGATTACTAATCCAAGCAGCTTCACACTATGACCTTGCGCTATGTTCCTGTTCGTTGAGATGATGAGTTTATGTGTTTTCTCGTCGTTAAAATTCAGATTATTGGAAGTAAACCATTTCCTAGCTCGAGTAGTAGTTATATGACTATTTATCTTCAAATCTTCTATATTCGTGTTAGCATCGACCAAAGTTGTGTCATCCGCAGAAGCGACACAAGTCTTGGGATACATATTGTGAAATAAGTCATTCACATAAATAATGAATAGGACAGCTCCCAACACAGAGCCCTGCGGTATTCCATGTATGATAGGTCTGTAAACAGATGATCAATGCTCACACATTGTTTTCGATTTGTCAAGTATGATCTGATTGTAACGTTACTCATTCGAAATGAGGAACCAACATTCTCTTAAAGCCGAAAATTTGCTCTTGAACACATTTTTCTTAACCCATTAGCGCCCAGATACTTTTTTTTTCATATTTAGTTTTTTTTTTCGCTAATATTATTTAGAGATACACAATATAGCTGGAAAAAATGTAAAAAAAAAATATGATAATTAGTTTTTGATATACTTGCTGTTGCCATATGGCAACGCTAGGCACTTGTGATATGCAAAATATTAAAATAGAAAAAATGGTGGAAAAATGGTAACAAGTCCTTGTTTTGGTTTAAACATTAAAAATACATACTGGTTAAAAAAAAATATATTTGTAGTCCTATATATACACTCAACTAACGTGAGTGAAATGGTATAAAACAGTCTACACATAGTGCAACATCACACTTCACACACATGGTTCTTATTATTGATTTGCATGTAGTTGCAGCGCACCTCCTTTTTTTATTTCCGTCTGTATGTTTGACAAAGTGGTCAGTACGATCAAATCTGATATCATTGGATATTCGACATGTAGAGGGAGATCCTATAGAAGTCGCCCATCTCCCAGGTCCTTTAGGAAGGACTTGATATTTTTTTAAGTATACGTTGGCCACTTCCCTTCTAAAATATTTTTGTGGCAACTTTTGTTTTCTTGATTTATTATACAATAGCCAACTGTTTTGCATCGCAACATCTAAGAGCCAAGTGAATAAAGGCCCCTGATTCCTATTCGGTAGCATGCCAGATTCTGATCCATTTGATCGGTCCCCCCCATATATGTATTGTATTTTGCGATTGCAAAGGGCCGTGGAATCATTATATTCCGTTTTTGCTGTTGGGAATATCTTTTTACTTGTCCAACTTCCTGAGTGCCACTGGAAAAAGAAATCATTGTCACTACGGCATTATCCATCCACCTGATATATAAATGCCCATCTGTTTTTTCGATGGCAGTTTGAAAAGTACCGCGGACTTTTTTTGCAAACAAAGTTTTGTTTGTTAGGGGGCATTGAGTTGGAATTCGGTTGTCCCTTATTGTACCAATAGCGGAGTATCCACGAAATCTCAAGAAAGAAAACAATGCAGGATTCGAAAACAAATTGTCCATATAAAAATGATAGCGAAGATTTTGTTTTTCCAATGGAAGTTCGTCCATCATTATAAGCATTGGGCTCGCTTTACCAAATAGGACATCATATTCAGTATTTGCTTTAGGACTTTTTCCCTGATAGAGGTCAAAATTTACAAGATATCCGTCTTTAGTATTTATGCTCCACACCTTATACCCAAACCTCACTGGCTTGCCCCGAATAAATTGTTTGCAGCTGTGTCTGCCATAATATTTTACCATACTCTCGTCATAAGATAAATTTTTCTCTGGAATAAAATTCTTGATACATCGTTCTTTTAGCATTTCCACGAAAGGCCTTATTTTCCATGCCTTGTCAGTTTGGTCAATTTTTGTATTATCTGCACAATGAATAAATCGGGAAATATCCAGGAAACGGTTGCGTCGCATTGCCTGAAAGACCGCTGCATTGCGCATATCATCTCCCGAGTCCCAGTAGTCTCTTTTAGATGGCAGGTTATTATAGCCACTTACAATCAAAATCGCAATAAAGCAACGAATTTCATCACCAGAGATTTTGGGATCCGGGCGGTTCAAAAATAAAGCATATCGTCGACTCTCGTTCACGAAATATTCAATAATTTCCGTATCTATAAACTGTTCAAATATTTCAACTGCAGACATCTCTTCATATTTGGAATAATTCGCTTTGGGAAATATGGAAGCTTGCTCAATATCAAAATCTGCGTTCAGCTCCCACGAAGGTTTGAAATTTGGTTTTTGTTTGCGCCTCTCTTTGAGCCAGTATTTTTCTTTTTCATCCAACAGAACCGAGGCGGAAGTAGACTCTAACCCCTCCGAATCTTGAGCATCAGAAATCTCATTTTGTGTATATTCTACCCCTATTCTGTCATTGTTTGGCAACCTGATTTCGGCAGCAGCGCGTAATTGCCGAGAAGTTAGGTTATCAACTAACCTGCAAACGTAATGTATATAATATAAGAAAAATACCTAGACTGATTATGACTTACCCTCCATCGTCTTCGTCTGCAGAGTCTTCATCTGTCTCAACATTCGCTTCCGGCGGCTCAATAAAAATATACACATCGATGTCCTCATTATAGGCTATATCTAATGCCTCTGCTAACAAAAAACCTCTTCTGAAATTATAAAATTCAATTTATAAGATTTACAGAGTCTACGCGCCTAGCGTTGCCATATGGCAACGGTAAGATTTCCATATATATAACTCAAGTACAATTTAACTATACGTTTGCCAATTAACAGAATAATATAGCTTATTATATCTATAATAACCCGGCCACTAAGGTATTCCATTAATTTGCTTATCATATGTCAAAAATATACTTACGTAAAACGAATATCCATATTTTTCCGACTTCACTCACCACTAATATTTTAGCCCACAGAATCAAAACTTATTGCGTTCGAACTGTAACTGCCGCCACAAATTTCATGAATACAATGTTATGGGCATCAAAGGGTATCCCCACCTCTAGTCCAACTTGTGCCCCGCCCTCTTAACAGGTGTTTAAAATATATCGTGCTGATCGTTGCCATATGGCAACGCTGGGCGCTAATGGGTTGATGATTATTCGGATTGCCAGCATATGGAATTGACGAGAGAATTCGAAAGCTGTATTTCGAGCAAGGACAAAACCTTATATATACCGCATCACTGCTTAATAAAACCAGATAGCCTTTATATGAAATTGAGAGTAGTTTTCAACGTTTCTGCAAAATCTGGCAATGATGAATCGTTAAATGATACCCTTTTGGCTGGCCAAAAGCTTCAAAAAGACAAAACCGCAATTTTGTCAATTCTCAGACTACATTCAGTGGTATTGACCGTCGACATAAAACAAATGTTTCGGCAGATACTGGTTGCACCCTAGCATCAAGATAACCAGAGAATATTCTGGCGTTTCAACCCTGCGCTACCTGTATCTTCACAATAACTTATGGCGAGCGTCTTGCGCCCTTTTTAGCTCGAAGAATTTTGGAATTGCTCACTGAAAATGAAAAAAATAGCCTTTCCCAGAGCCTCGCCAATTATTTTGAATAACCCTTTCGTGGATGATATCATCACAACTTTTCTGAAGTTTTAACTTTTCTGAAGTTTTATCTTCCGTGTCCAAGAACTTGATAAACCCCGCTTCACTTTCATCAGATTTGGATGAGACAACAAAAGTTATAGGTTCACTTTGGCAACCTTTCTCCGATACTTTTACTTTCACTGTTCAACCAATAGACAGGAAGTGTACAGAAAGAAATATTTTATCTGAAGTAGTCTTTGACCCTTTAGGTCTTCTGGCTCCAGTAACATTTTTCACAAAACACATCATACAGAGGTTATGAATACTTGGTTTGAATTAAGGCGACCATGTGCCTCCAGAATTGTGGAGAAATGAATATATTTCGGAACTTGAAGTCCTTCAACACCTCAATATACCTCGGCATATACCTATTGACAATTCATCCCTCATATAGCTGCACGGGATCCGTGACGCTAGTGAGAAAGGTTCTGCAGCAGTAATTTACCTGCGACTTTTTGAAAATAACAAATTATTTATATATTTTCTATGTGCAAAATTTCGTGTTGCTCCTACGGAAGTAATCACGATTCCGCGACTAGAATTATGTGTGGCAGCACTTTTCTCGGATTTGCCAGCTTCAAGCGCGGTTTGAACCAGGCAGGTTTCCACAGGAAGTTCCATCTCTCCTGCGCACCAGGATTACTCCATGTCATCTAGTCCGCCCTCCTGACCCGTCGGAGAACAGGTTCTCTCCTCAACGCTGTGGTTCCTGGTATCTTCATTGGGTGAAATTTTGTTAGGAAATAGCAGGACCACAGGTGATCCTGTCATTCTCTATAGAGCGGTGCTATGTGGAAGCAAACACCCTATGGCTGACTTTACCCATCATTCCACAGCCCGAACCTACATGCATACGGTAAGTTACACCACAAGTCATGGGCCAAGAAGCTGGATAATGGCTGAAAGCAGCCAACCCCGCCAACTGAATGCTCTAAAGTCACCCACTTGTGAGTCTTGAGTGACTTGGGACTGCAAACTCCCCCTAAGACAACTGGCTACGAACGATCAGGTTACTCTGATGTGGTTGCCAGGTCAAAAGGGAATCAGAGGCAATAGAGAAGCGGACAGCCCTGTCAAGGAAGGCGCAAACACTCAATTTTCCAGCCTGGAACCCTTTTGTGATATTTTCAAAGCTCACATCATCAAAGAGTTTCGGCGCTGGAAGCTGACCAGATTGAAACCCACTGGAATAAAGTTCCAGGGCAAAGACAAGCGGAAAGGCTCCTGAGCCCATCACCAGAGAGAGCTGAATGCCTTCACGAATTGGACAATAAAGACTTGAAACAGGTAACGGGACATTGTCCTCTGAGGTATCACCTCGAAAAGATGGATAGATCAGACAGTGCCGTTACTGCGAGAACTACGGTGAAACTGCAGAACACCTGCTTTGCGACTGCCTAGAGCCATTTTGTAAAAGGCCACGAAGGGGTTTTACTAACGCCCTTAGACTTCAGGAAGGAGTCTCGGAATCCCGGGTCTTGAGTAGATGGAAAGTAATGTACAAAAGACCTCACAGGTCGAGGTACGGAGAGCCTGGAGAGCCATGTCGACCCCCCTACAATCTGCAATATGTCCTTGAATCCACTTCCAGAATTTATACCGCAATGCATAGTCCCGTTCTTGAAACGTGCAAATAGCCTCTGGCTCATAGGCATGATATTTATTTTCCCGAAGAATCTACTTAACAGAGCCTTCTTTCACCCATTTGAGCAGGAAGTTCTTGGGTGGATCTTCTAGGGTTTTCGACAACTGCCTGAAGTACTTCTGATTGATTTTCGGTACGTTCATTTCCATATTTACAATCTGAAGACCGTCTGTTTGAAATTATTTTAAATTCTGCTAATAATTGAATAATGAACTTGTTTGTCTGGATGTCGTTCATAGAAAAAATCTGCTGTTTCACACACTGGTTTGAAGTTATCTCCACGTATTAAAAACTAATTCTGTCTTCTTGATTAACGTTAACTGTTTTGGTAGAGTTTTTTAATATCCAAATTCTCATTACTACTTTGTTTAAAAGAATGTTTGCGAAATTTTAAAGCTGTGTTTAATATCGTTTAAACAAACTTGAGGTTTGGGATTCCCTGAAATAATAATATAACAAATATGCTAGAATATGAAGAGTTATGCGAAATTCATTTGATTTCGATTAATTTATGGAAGTTTGGGGTGAATAAAAGAAAAATTGGGAAATTATCAATGTTTTTTTTTTGGGGGAAACTATGTTTTGGTATTTAGGCATGACTTTGAATTCTAAACAACTGTTCCTCATAGCATTTTGCTGAATTTTCTGAAATAAGGGTACTTTACTCTTGTGCAATTTTTATATTTGTACCTACCCTGTGTGCTGTTTGACTTGCAACGATTATAAGTGCACCCAATATGATTATCGCACATGCACCAACATTCGACAATATTCGTATTTTGGTATTGAAAATTCACAAACTTGACGTTTTATTTGTCACAACTCTCAATTTTCAATCGGTCCAGAACTGTTTTTGAATTATTGAAAAATGATTTGATGTTTGTCCGGTTGAAACTGGGTGCCCGTGCTTGACTGGTCGCTTCGGGCGTTCTTATGGATAAAGTTGTTTGTCTCTTTAGAAAGGCTGAAAACCAATCTTCTCGTCAACTGATTGTTGGTCCAACTTGTTGGCATATTAAGTTCAATGTGTTGTCCATACTAAAAAGCAAATTTTCGAACCTGTTTTGGAATCAGTCCATAATAAATATCTGACGCTTTTTTTTAATATTTGGCAAGACACGTCTCCTGTTCATCTGTGAATATCTGTAACAAAAAAATTACTATAGGAAAAATATATTGAATTTTCGTTAAGAAAATAATTGTTTACCTGTCTGTTTTTTTATAGCCAATACTAATTGACTGCCCTCCTTGTGTTACTTTGTACTGTCCACAGTATCGAAGTAGGGTTCTGTAGGGAATGTTAAAATCAACCGAGGCTTGTCTTGCTGTTTAAATACGTAAAACAGCAATCTCATTTATTGCTTGCTCAATAACATCTTTTTTTTACTGTAGACCTAGTAGTTTAATTTTTATAATTTCTCATTTTATCTGAAAACACATAGTATAAAATCAATTAGATTTACCGGTCGAAAAAATCTAATTTCAAAGTGAAACCTATTAAAAATAATGTTATATTTATCATTTTAATAAAATTAATTCCCCAACAAATTTATACTCGGTGTTGGTTGGCACACTGCCAACCTGCCCCTTTTCAAATATGTCAACCAACCCCAATGCACAAATAAACAAACATGGCGGTGTATCAACATTAAAAGACAATTAAAATTATTATCAAATCTACGAAAACGTAAGACCTAACATAAGTCTTTGAGACTACATTATCAGAAATGACTTATCTCTTACCTGTTTGACTATAAAACATGCGCAATCTGGAACACGAAATTTACTCAATGTCACAAAAATTTGAAAAATTTCAATATCTTCTCTTAGACACTTCCCAAACTACTGAGATCAAGATATGTGTAGTTCAATTGACTGAACGGCGAGACGAGGTAATGGGGCGGTACTGCAGCAAACATAGAAATATTCACGATCGCCAACCAACCCCGGTCTCCCTTATTGTTCACAAAAACAAATGAGATTGCGCTGAATATGACTTTATAAATATCGAAAATATTGACAGTGGCCTCAGTTACTAGACCTTATCGATACAATATTCACAATTTACTTTAATCAGGTCACAAAACATTCAGAAAAAAAATAACTAATAAAAAACCTTTTAAAAGACAAGCTTTCATTCAAGCCGTGTACTGAAACGTATAACGTGACCACTTTGTATAGTTTATGCGTTTTCACAATATTCATTTATCTCGAGCTTTATTTCCTTGTGGCGCTTTTCTATGGGTATTTTAAAAATTGATATTATTCCATACAAAATTCAATTTGTTTCTCTTAGCAGCAATATGAAGAATGAAATTTGGAATCTAGTTAATATACTTCCGTATCATACAAAACATTATAACTTTTCTCGAGTATTATCAATAACCCCCATATATAGGGAAACGATATCGAAACATATCATCTAGTTAAATTAATTTCAGATATTTATTTTGTATTCCTCCTTTTGTTGTCTTCCCAATTGGCGTATTATTGCTAATGGCCAAAACTCAATTGTCATTCTAATGCACGGATATAGTATCAATGTCCCCTATATAGGCAGTAATTTTTATTGGAAAATTCCAAATCAGGCGATGGCTCCTATTTGTTCTATTTGAGTCTCTATATTTTGCATGAAAAAACAATTCGAATGAGGAGAAACAATTTATTCAAATCATGGAAAAATGTGCCTGAACACCAGAAAGCAAACTGGTGAATTCATCAATTACAAGTTACAAATCGGATTCTTCATCATCAAAACAGTAACATAGCTCTGATATTCTTCATTATCACTTTAGTCGTCATGTTGAACAATATCAATATTTCTAAAATATTCACAACATATTATGTGGTCTCACGACGAGAATATTGTTACGAAACTGGGGTTTGCCTTCTAAAATACTCTGAACCAATCAATGTCCGTCTATTTCACTTAACAACACAATACTGTACTCTATTGAATGAATCAGTCACAGTGTTTAAAAACAATTGCCATACGTATCAGTCACCTTGTCGCCGTACCCAAATAAAACAGTACCTACTGAGAAGTGTAATTCTAATAATGAGTGCCACACAAACGGAACTTTCTCGGATATCACTTGCAATGGTATTTGTGTTTTTTCGTCATTGTTTTTCAGAATAGTGATTCTGTTCCATTTGTTAATAACCTCAGGTAAGTCCAAAAAAAGAACGGGTCACCTTTCGTCCGACCAACAAAACCATTTTTGTAGCCCCAAAAAATTCCCGAAGAAGTCGAAACGTTGGACATGTAATAAAATTATCATTTAAAAAAAGATCATCAAGAAACAAGATCATCAAGAAACCTAATTATATACTCCTGGCTCAAGAAAATATATATATATATATATATATTTTCTTGAGCCAGGAGTATATAATTAGGTTTCTTGAATCATAATCCTGATCATTATATTCAGAAAATAAATTAGGTAATTTGGAAATGCAATGGAAAAGAGATAATTTAAATTCCATTTTCGAATACATGGTTCACCGGAATTCCCCAGGTAATCCTAATCGAAACTACATAGTGGCTTTATGATCATGACCCATATTCAGTCTTCCATTACACACCGCCGAAACAGAAATTAGGTTTGTCGGGGTCGCCGGAAATGACTGAATAGATGGGAAAACTGGAGTGGAACAGGAAAAGCTATCATAACCATAATTTACTTTCATTTACAGAACACTATTGGAAATGTGTTGCCTATTAGTATACCCTAATTCGAATAAAATGAATTTTATATTGAGCACAAAATATTCTTTCTTCAAATATCGGGTCCTTGCAATTCGGACAAACTCTCAAAGAATAATCATGCTTATACTTCCATTCCTCAATTTTTTATGGAATTTATACCTAACTTGAAAATAGGTCACAAGGAATGAAAATAAAAATCTGTAATATATGCCGATGAGCAAACTCGAAAAATTCAAAATGTCCTGATTTAATTAGGACTGCTATTGTTCCATACAGATGTTCATCAGTCGGCTGAATGTCAGTTATAGAAGTACTCATTTCTGAGATCAAACTTAAAGGCTATTGGATTCTATATTTACTGACAATTCGGGTTTGTATGGAAATATGAACAGGGTGTTCATATAATTAGATATGAAATCATCTGCGACTGTTATTTATGATATTATTATTTATAATATCCATAAAATGAAGTTTATGTCCAGCGTAGGCTTTAGTTAGTTAGGCAAGTAGTTGTTTTCTTTCAGATATTGTTATGATTTTTCAATAAATAGAAAAGTATTTTTTTTAATATCCAATTGAGAATCTTTGCTTTATTTTCAACATGAATTCGAGGTTACACCTGAATACAACTATTTGGAAATATTTGAACTCCATAGTATAGGATGTGTATCTGTGGACAATAACTCATGTGTATATTGAATAAGAACATTTTTCATAACATGGATATAAATTCACTATCGATATAACATATTTATATTTTGATTGATGAAGTTTTATTCCACGTCATGGTCACATGTTCTTCGTTCTCTCACCTTTAAGCGCTCGGTTCAGAGTAGTTATGATTTCCGTACACCATGCGATCCCCATTCCTCTCCAAATCATTCAAAACAGCAAAATCGACCATATTATTCGCCTTCATTTCGAGATGACTTCAAGTAGAGAACTCATACAAGAACCAGTCCCATTTGGATTTTTCTTCAATCACAGAGAATGTAAATCAATTAGTAAAATGTGACATATGCAAAGAGATTATTTTATACAAATCTTTGCTATGAAATGGACAGCGTCATATGCTCAAGAAACATTTGATAGTGAAAATAGTACCTACTGATATCGAAGGAGCAGAGGATACTCACTTCAAGGATGTCAGTACACAGGGATACGTTCCTCCGATCATTTAATCTTACAATTTTTCTATCTGAAAACCGTCCAATTAATTCAAGATTTCATGGAATACAATTTTTACTATTTACCGAATGATTCGTTATTCAGTAACGTGCATATCAACAAAATCTTACGACACTGATTTTGTTTATCAAAAGAATAATATTCGAAGTTACCTAGTGAACACTGCCCCCTACATACAAAAAAGACAGAAAGTTCTAAAAAAAACTTGAGAGGTGTCAAGGGACACCCGGATGGAACGAAGTTCCTTTCGATTAATTAGTGAAGGAATTGTAATACATTTTTTTTAAAGTTATAATCAAAAGCGTTCAGAGAAATTTGAACTCTTCTCCAATTTTTGATTGAAGAGTTTGAGGTTTACAGAAAAATAAAAAACTCTTTTGTGTTTTCCAGTGAATAAATATATTTTTAATTTCTTTCTCTCACGATATTCTCTACATCTTTGTGCATGTGTCTTTTTCCTTGATGTTATAGTTTGTACCTCAGTAGTCGATGCTTTAGTTGATTCGCTATTGAAATAAAAAGCAAAAAAATTGTACATATACATACACACACACACACATATAGATATATATATATATATATATATATATATATATATATATATATATATGCACTCTGTCTGTCTATTCTTTCGTACACGTCATAGATGTGCGGGACTTTGTAAACACAACAGAGTGTGTGTATAAATAAATATATATACTCTCTCGACTTCGTAAACACAACAGCGTATAGGTTAGAACACGCACGGCTTGCTAAATACATACGCATTGATATTGTAATATTAAAATATAAATTGCTTTCAAATTTATTAAAGTTATGACGCGTACACTTGCTAAACACACAATAATGGAGAGATTATAACGCGTATGACTTGGTTAGCACAATAGTAAAAAGAGGTTATAATGCGTACTTACTAAAAATACATAAGCATTTATTATTGTCTGTATAAAATCTCTACTTACCTAACTCCATCAGCAATATCCGGAACTTGAGCAGAAACACTGTCAGGATTCATTATTTTTATTATTTTTTATTATTTATTATGTACAAGAAACCTGTATACACTCAACAAAACTAATCGTCGCGACACCACACTGTTCAATAGAAAGACGAAATGAAAATAACTGGCTTGCTTTCTATGAGAGAGAGAATACACTCAACAAAACTAATCGTCGCGACACCACACTGTTCAATAGAAAGACGAAATGAAAATAATTAGCTTGCTTTCTATGAGAGAGAGAGAGAGACAGACAGAGAAACACGCGCACTCCGCACGGCTTAAAACCATAGCGAATGTCTCGTTACACATTTTGGTCTTAATTTATTCCGTCTAGCCCTCTTTCGCAACGCGCGATAAGGAGCTACGTTCCAAAAACTATTGATGCCAAACTTATGAAAATGTTTCACCTTGACTACTAACCTTTTTTTAACGTTAGGGATGAAAATTTCAATCAGTTTGTTGATTCTCTAAATACTTAACATGAACATTCTGATGGTTTATTTGCAATGTTTATTTAAAATTAACTGATGGTCTATTGTAAATCCCAGATACATAATTTCATTAACAATTGTAAGTAAGAAAAGATAATATATAAGTGTCAGGTCATTAACAGCACATATCGAAATGAGCACATAATGTCTCACTGAAGTTTTCACTTGTTAATGACATGGAACACATGAGTGCACCAGCAAAAATTTAAGGGCATATATTATCTATCTTAAGCTATAAAACGATGAAAATCTATATCTAAAAATACATGTACCTACACACATTTCCAATACATAGAGGTAACACGCATATACATAAGTACAGTTTATATCAATACAATTAAAATATACATCCACATAATCGAACCTGGATCTTTGAAATTACATTCCTACAAACTCAACATGAATTTAAAGAACATTGTTATTAACAATCGATATTGTCAATAAAAGAATTGAAATTTGAGAACGTTATTATAGCAGGGTAAGTATGAGTTTATGGTCTCTGAGGAAGTTTTTGTTTTATTTGTATGAATAGAGTGTTTGAGTTTCCTGGATATTTTTTAGTAAGGTATTGAATACGTTTGGACCTAAATAATGATACCTTTTTGCCCGATATATCTGTGTGTTCGGAGGTACTGAACTCGGACGTGGCGTCGTGTGTTATATGTTTGGGAGAGTTTCAGCAGGTTATTCTTGTTTTTACATTGTTTTGTAGTACTTTTTCATAGTATAGGTGCCTAAGATATATTATATTGGATTCGTTGTATACACTATTACTTCGATATCTGGAATTTTTATATAACATTATAAAAAAGCGTTTTTGTATAACTTTGAAAGGGCACATATAAGTTTCAGCTATTCGTCCCCATCCAATCGAACTGACAAGATGACTTTCCATTAAACTCTAGTAGATCATCATTTTTGTTTCAGGTCAAGAATTTCATTCAATTGCCGGAATTTATGAAGAACAAAGCGAAGTTTTTTGAGGATGAAATTTACATGCAGGTCCCGTCGTATATGATTATTATTATTCCTAGATATTCTATATTTGTTGAAGAAATCTGTAAATTATTGTGTAGTGAGAGATTATGAAAATTTGGTATATTCGTTTCTTATATTGTAAAACAATGTTTTATCGATGTTTTATAATTTATAATCTGTAATCGAAGTATAATTTTATTAGAGGGAAGTCGGTTTCTATACCTTTTTTTCAGAAGGTTCCATTATTCTCTTTCATAAAAGATGGCGGTATTATTCGCAAATGAGATGATTTTTCCTTTACAATCAGTTGAAAACAAATCATTCACATAAATTGAGAGGAGTATTGGGCCTAGCAATGTACCTTGAGTTACTCCATACTCTATTGTTCCAAACTCGCTGAACGTTTCATTCATTTCAACGCACTCTTGGCGTTTTCCAGGGTAACTCTTGAATAATTCTAGGCAGTTATCTCTTATACCAATATTTTCGACTATCGATAGTAATATTTCATGACTTACAGCAAATGCCTTTGCTAGGTCCTCAAAAACAGCAAGGCATGGTTTATCCTCATCTAAGTCTCCATAAAAATTATTCAGTGACATTCCCCTGTTTCTTCCACAAATGGAATACTGCACATAGGATTCGAAAATATCCATACTTTGATTTCTACCGCACTTGAAACCAAACAGAGGAACATTCATTTTTGTGATAAAACATTTTTTTCTCCAGCGGTGAACGATATACTCAGATGGATTGGATAACCTAACAAAAATTGCAGATTCATTGAATGGTCATATCAAACGATAAGAAATTTCATGATAATCATTGTTGATTTGCTTTCCTTGAAGCCAAACTGCATATCGGATAGCATCTATACTTACTTATATAACTAGTGAGTTTACTTTTTAGAATTTTCCCAAATATTTTACTGAGTTTGTGATCAGTGAATGGGTCTATAGTTATTTGCATCTGTAGTATCTCCTTCTTTACAAATGGGCCTCACTACTGGAATTTTGAATTATTCAGGAAATTTTCCAGAATCTATACATTAGTTGATTATGTAAGCAAGCATACTGAAATTTGGTCTGTGATTTTGTGCTGACGAAGATTGAGTCATTGTTTTTGGACCATTTTTGACAATTATTTTTGTCAAGCTTTTTCTCATATTGTTATTGAATATGTTAGCTTTTTGTTTATCGACAACTCATATTCGATGTATATCAACAGTTTTGCATGCTCCAAACATTTCATTTATATTGTTCCATAAGTTTCTCGCGTTCTTTCCATTTCCATTCATACGTGATTTATAATAACGTTTTGTTTTTATTTTTTAGAAGCCCATTAGAGTATTTTTATATGTTTTCTATCCATGTTGTAGTTCTTAATTTCCAGAATTTTTTGTCAATTCGTTATACATTTGATTTTTATCAATTATAGATCATTTTGTTAACCACTTTTTTCGTTTTCTTTGATAATTATTAATTTTTATTTTCTGTGTGCATTCAATTATGCAAGATTCTACTATTTCCAAGAATTCACTAGTTGATATTTCAATATTAGGTGATGTATACTTCTTCCCATTTTACTTACAAGTTGTTTATTATTTACGCGCTTAATATATTCAATTGTTTTAAAAAAAATATTCTCATTTGAAGAGACCTTTTGCAGAAGAGTGGTGAAATGATCTGTGAGGATAGTAGTTAGTATGATTGGTATCAAGGTGCTAAAGATTTGGTATCATCAATACATGATTTGGGGGTTCCTTGTACTCTTGTATAATCTTTTATAGCTGAAAAATATCCATGTTTACTCAAAACATTTGAGTATTTATGTGAGAGATCAGAATTATTGAGTATGGTATTGGAGATCGTTATCATTATTTGGGTAAAACTTCAAGTTCTCAATAAACTCATTGACAATGGTTAAAGGGGATCTGTAGAGGGCAGATACAATAAAATGTGTTTCTCCTATAGCTAGTTTTGAATTGATTATGAAGGATCTATTGAATTCATGTTGAGAGTTCTGGTTTAGCGTCCCTCTATTGTAAATAATTTTATATCCAGCAATATTGAAAATTGTGACGTCAGGTATAGATCGCGTTTCAGTTGGAACATGCAATCAAAAGGTAGTTGAAACTGTTGGATAAAAATCTCGAAAACTTCTACATTTTTTGCAACGCTACGAATGTTATGTATTAATTTGGAATTTTTTGTTTCATTGTTCACACTAAAAATATTATTTATGTCAGATGCATTGTTCAAAGGGTAGGTATTCATCTGTTTTACCTCAAAGTTTTCAATGTTCGAATCCATTAGAAAGTTTTTCGCCGTCAGGAACTGTTTTTGTTGATTAGAAGTATTGAAAACTATCCTAGCGAACTGAAAATTATTTAACGTTAGTCCATGAGCTTACATACTGAATATCATTCATATGATATATTCTAGTGTCTACTTGCGGCTTTGTTTCCACGAGTTTGATTTTCATATGAACATTTATTTGATAAAAAAAAACAGAAACATCGAAATAAGTTTTAATAGTTATTTCATTACTCTTTTTTGTGAGTCTTGTAGTGTATTTTCTGTTCTGGCTTCGCTGCTTTTCCCATAGTTCCATCAGATTTTGGTGTGTTGTTCAGTTGATTTGTTGTTCGAATAATATCTTTGGTGTTTTTAGGTGGCTCTCATTGGATTCCTTTTTCAATCTCTTCTCTTCATGTGAGATGAGTGGGTTGGGGTTGCTGTGGTACTTTTTGATATGACGGTGTGGTGTTATGACTCTTCCAAATTCTGCAGGGTATATTCTTTATTATCAATAATCAACCTCTTTTCCCTGATGTTACAGCTTCTGTTGTTGTGCCTCTCCTGGATCAAGTATATTCTGAGTTCTTGATATGCGTTGCATTGTTGGTCTGTTAAGTCGTTAGCTATTGAAAAACTGCTGCGTTGCAATTTCTTGCGATTTCTGATGACTTCAGCCTTCTTCAGATGGGATATGAATTCTATTATCACCTGACAATTTCATTTTTTTTCCAAGGCAATAGAAGTTGTTTATATTTCTCGGCTCCAACTCCTAGAATCCAAAGTTATGTTTTAATTCGATGCTGACCAACCGAAGATAATAATATCATCTGCTTTTTCATTCCTTTCCAACTTCCTTGAGCTATAAATTTTCTCTGACAGGAGTTATTGAAAGAAAACAGAAGAAGTTGTCAAAAAACTAGTAAACTGATTTATAGAAAGTGTGGGCGATGTTGAGAAGAGCAATAGTCTGGTGATGTGTACTCTATTGGATCCACGATTTAAAACCTCCAGAAACGCGTATGCAATAGAGCAGATTTGATAAAAAGACAACAATCCGAAGAGCATGAATTCGGATACAACTAAGCCGACTCTTGCAATATAGGAATCGATAGATATTAATGCTGTTGAAGAAAATGATAAGGCGACCTCTAAGTACTCTATCTCCAGAGCTGGTTCATCAGTACAGACAATATTCTCGATAAGGAAAAACACTGCTTTAGTGGTGAAATTACCTTGGTCATTCATATGCAGATATATGTAGTAGCCACATCAAATCCCTAAGAAAATATCTTCCCAAATGCTCACAAAATCAATTATTGTTCTTCAGTTCAACTGATCATTATATTTCCAGTTCGTTTCAATTAAGGGTTATTTTTAGTTATTGTTTAGATTTAGTTGTTTTACCCTATATAATGTAATTTAGTTGTTTGACCCTATATATATTTTTGATGGATGACTTGTAATTTTGAAATGTTATGTTGCTATTGTGAAAAAAGAGAGTTGAGAATAAATAAAATAGAAAAGCGCATTGTCAGTGATTTCCAAATAAAAACCAATATATTAATAAAAAAGGGAACATTCGCTGATCCTTCTGCCGAATTACTCAATATAAACCTATTTTAGGTAAGTTGTCGCACTTTACAACATTGTGCTGATCCTTCTGCCGAATTACTCAATATAAACCTATTTTAGGTAAGTTGTCGCACTTTACAACATTGTGCTGGTCCTTCGCCGTTAAAGGAAGCCAAAATATGGAAAAACAAGTCGATGAAGGAATTATTACGAGAAGTAGACAAAGACTTATGGACCAAGGTGAGCAAACTTCAAGGGATGGAAAAAAGGTCTACGTTCTCAAAAACTAGTTCAACAAGACGCAAGATTTTGGAAGCACAAGTGAAAGCAGATGAAGAGATAGCAAGGTTGTTGGCACAGGAACAAGAGGTGAAACTCAAGCTTTTGGAACACGAGAAGCAACGGGTTTTGAATAAACTAGCTTTAGATGAGGCAAGATTCGAACAGTCTTCTGACGGTAACACAAATTTGGAATCCGAGGAAGGTCAAATAGAGGTATTACCTGTAGGGCAGATTTCTCAGATATCTCAGAAAGGTAAGGTTGAGAAGTGGTTAACTGATCATTCAAATTTCATTCACAAAATGTTGGTTTTAAAAGTTCCTTTGACATCAAACAGTTTCTGTCAAGACAAAATATTGACAAGGATCTCCCAATATTTGTTGGTGATATCAAAGAATGGCCTCATTTCTACACGCAGTTTACTTCAACTACACATTTGTTGGGTCTATCTGATGAAGAAAACATATGTCGCTTGAGGAAGTGTTTAAAGGGGAATGCCCGAAGAGCCGTGGATGGACTAATGATCTCGAATTCATCGGTGAGTGAAATAATGCATATTTTGAAAAGTAGATTTGGAAGATCAGATCTTTTAATTCGAACTCTTATCAATGATGCAAACAGTTTGCCTGTAGTGAAACAGAATGATTTTTCAAGTCTAACTCATTTTGCTGATGTGGTTTCAAATTTGGTAGCTACAATAGAAACTATGAATATGCAAAGTTATTTGAGCTGTCCACAACTATTGACAATTTGATGTGGTTTCAAATTTGGTAGCTACAATAGAAACTACGCTCAAATGGTAATTTCAAAGGGTTCAAACAATATAAGTTTTTCACAAAAAGAAAGACATAAAACGTCTCTAGTGACAACAAAAAGTAGAAGTGAAAATATAAAATCGAAATGTATTTTTTGCAAGGGAAACCACGAAGTATACGTCTGCGAAAAATTCAAGAAGTTGAGTCCAGATGAAAAATGGGCATTTATCAAGAAAAATGGAATATGCTTCGCCTGTATCAAGAATTCGCATAGGATTTTCTCCTGCACCAGGAAGAGAAGATGTGATGTGAACGGCTGTTCAAAATTCCATCATCCTTTACTGCACAACGAGGACTTTAGGAAGGAAAGAGTAGATGAAAGACATGAATCTCCAGGTAACTCAACTCCAGGTACTTCTGAACAATTGGTAGCACATACACGGAAGTCCTTTGGTAAGCAAGTTTTATTACGTATTGCACCAATAACTTTGAAATCGGGTGATAAAGAAATAAAAGTATATGCATTATTTGATGAAGCGTCCACTGTAACGTTATTAGATGAAAATGTTGCTTCACAGTTGAATTTAGATGGCAAAAATACAAATATTTCTTTGAAGTGGGCTGACAAAAATTCTGTGAAGAATACTGAGTCAAAATTAGTTTCATTCGAAGTGCGTGGGCAAGATGAGGACACATATTCTTTGAAAAATGTATATACTCTCAAAGATATGGATTTACCGGTTCAAAGTGTCAATGCTCGTAACCTCAAAACCAGATGGAAACATTTACAAGGTGTTGATTTTGAAAGTATGTTCAATGCTAAACCTAAATTGCTAATCGGTCAGGATAACTGGGATCTCATAACAAGTCGTGAATTAATAGAGGGTCCAAAAAATTCTCCTGCTTTGTCGAGAACAAAATTGGGTTGGATTCTTCATGGAAATTTACATCAATTTCAAGGAAGGGTGGATGATAAGATTGTTTTACATGTAAGACATTCAGGGTGTGAAGAAAATGACGACCTGCATAACCAAGTAAAACAGTTTTTCACTACAGAATCTTTTGGTTAAAATTCCAGAGAAAAATCTTTTTCTAAAGAAAATGAAAGGGCTGAAAAATTGATGCAAGAAAATACAATGCGAGTAGGAGATAGGTGGGAAACAGGTCTTTTATGGAGGAAAATATATCGAGTATTCCAGATAGTAGGGCAGTTGCATTACAAAGGTATGGTATATAGAAAAAAGAATGAAACGGACAAGGGGTTTGAAGATGCATATAGGAAGAAAATCGAAGAATATATTTCCAAAGGGTATGCAAAAAAGTTGACGGATGAGGAAACAGAAGAAAGCCCATGGAACACTTGGTATCTTCCACATTTTGGTGTTATTAATGAAAATAAACCTGGAAAATTAAGACTGGTTTTCGATGCTGCAGCCAAGTCACAAGGAACGAGTTTGAATGACATGCTCATTACAGGTCCTGATCTTTATAACTCTCTCATAGGAATATTATGGAAATTTCGTCAATATGGAGTTGCTTTTTCAGCAGATATACGCGAAATGTTCCACCAGGTGAAAATAAGGAGAGAAGATCATCCTGCCCAGAGATTTTACTGGAAAGAAAATGTGGAACAAGACAAACCATCGACTTATGCTATGCAAGTCATGATGTTTGGAGCTGTTTCTTCTCCCTACTCTGCTCAGTATGTCAAGAACAGGAATGCCATGGATTTTCAAAGAGACTATCCCAAAGCAGTTGATGCAATTCTGCACAAACACTACATGGACGACTATCTAGAGAGTGTAGAAACCGAAGAAGAAGCAATTAAACTAGCAAATGATGTTATGATGATTCACAAAGCAGGAGGTTTTGAATTACGAAGTTGGGTGAGTAATTCATCAAATCTACTTGAAGAAATTCCTTGTGAACTGAGAAATATAGACAAAATGGTAGACAACAAAGATATGTTCAGTCCACAAAAATTTTAGGTCTGAAATGGAATCCAAAAGAAGACATTTTAACTTTTCAATGAATTTCCACAAGGTAAATAAAGAAATTTAACAGGTATGAAAACTCCTACTAAAGAGAAATCCTCAAAGTAGTTATGTCGTTATTCGATCCATTGGGCTTACTGGGACTTTTTGTTATCAAAGGAAAAATTATCTTGCAGAAACTTTGGAAAACTGGAATAAATTGGGATGATGAAATCACAGTAGGCATTGAGAGCATATGGAAATCATGGTTAGAACGACTACAAGAAGTGGAAAATTTAAAAATACCAAGACCTTACAAAACTGAAAATCGGAAGAATATGGTGGTTCAACTTCATGTCTTTGCTGACTCTAGCGAACAAGCTTTTGCTGCGGTGAGCTACTTCCGATTCGAAAACAAAAATGGTGTTGAAATCAGTTTGGTTATGTCTAGAACGCAAGTGGCCCCCATAAAGGAGATGAGCATACCAAGACTGGAATTGCAAGCTGCAGTAATGGCAAGTAGACTCGCAGAAAAAATAAAGGAAGAACACACATTAAAGATAGACAAGACATTCTTTTGGACAGACTCTAGAACTGTACTTTGTTGGATAAGATCTGAAGAAAGAAATTTCAAAATATTTGTTGCACACAGAGTTGGAGAAATTCATGAAAGAAGTAATATTGAAGATTGGAACTGGGTGCCAACAAAATTGAACGTCGCAGATGATGCAACAAGGTACGAAAAAGAGACTGATCTGAGCCCTAATGGTAGATGGTATAAGGGACCTGAGTTCTTATACGATAAATGTGAAAACTGGCCAAAAGAAGTCAAGATTAAAGAAATTGATGAAGATATTTCAGAACTGAAAGCTCAGAGTGTTTTGATTCATCATCATCATGAAGACTATGGGTACTTACCTGACATTACAAGATTTTCAAAATGGACATATTTAGTGAGGTCTACTGCATATGTATTGAAATTTGTAAACATCTGCAAAAAGAAAGCTTTGGAAACGAAAGAACTTACGAAGGAAAATTTGAAAGAAGCAGAATCACTTTGGATTAGAAAAGCTCAAGCGGATACATTTGGAGATGAAATAAATTCACTTTCAAGAGGAAAAGACATTTCTAAAAATAGTCGATTGCTTCAATTATCTCCAGGCTTAGATGATGACAAAGTTTTACGTTTGTATGGTAGGACGGATAAATCATCGATTCTACACGAGGAAACGAGTAGGCCGATTATTTTGGAGGGAAAACATCCTTATACAAGACTTCTGATATACCATTATCACTGTATTTTTCAACATAGTGGTACAGAGTTGGTCTTGAATCAGATGAGACAAAAATTTTGGATAATTCAAGGACGAAAAGCAGTACACACTGCATCCCAGAGGTGCTTGCAGTGCAAATCAAGAAGAGCGAAACCAAGAATACCTGAAATGGGTCAACTACCAGAATTTCGTTTGAGAAGACCACCACGACCTTTTTCATATGTGGGTTTGGACTATTTTGGTCCATACGAAGTAACGATTGGCCGTAGAAAAGAAAAGAGGTATGGAGTTTTATTCACTTGTTTATCAATAAGGGCCATACATATAGAATTAGCAGAATCTTTGACGACAGATTCCGCTATCCTGGCAATAAGGAGATTTTTCGCAAGAAGAGGACAACCTTGTATGATGATAAGTGATAATGGTTCCAATCTCAGAGGTGCATCAAATGAACTGAAAAATTACTTGGAAAAACTTGACGAAAATTTGATAAAAACCGATTAGTGAACTTTGGAAACAGAATGGAAATTCATTCCACCTGGAAGTCCTCATATGGGGAGCTTGGGAGAGGATGGTCAGATCAGTCAAGAGATCTCTGAAATTAACCCTTAAGGAAAGATCACCAAGACCTGAAGTACTATACACCCTGTTATGTGAAGCTGAACAAATTGTTAATAGTCGACCTCTAACTTATATTTCATCGGACAGTCGAGATGAAGAAAGTTTAACACCGAACCATTTCTTAATTGGTACACATAGTAATTTGAGAGGTATGGGATTTCCTGAAATGAAGAGTGCAGACTACAGGAAACAATGGAAAATAGCAGAAGACCTATCTGAAAAATTCTGGAACAGATGGGTGAAGGAGTATTTACCTACCTTAACTAAAAGAACCAAATGGTTTGAGAAAAATAAATCGGCTCTACAGGTAAATGATGTTGTCATCATATTTGATAACAAACTGCCTCGAAACAATTGGCCACTCGGTAAAATAGTTGCTACATATCCTGGAAAAGATGGTCTAGTCAGAGTAGTAGATGTGAAGACGCAGTTTGGAACCTACAGACGACCCACTTCGAAAATTTGCAAACTGGATCTTCTGGAGTCGAATGAAGACCTTTAGCAGAAGGCTTCATTGGGAGGAGAATGTTTAGATTTAGTTGTTTTACCCTATATAATGTAATTTAGTTGTTTGACCCTATATATATTTTTGATGGATGACTTGTAATTTTGAAATGTTATGTTGCTATTGTGAAAAAAGAGAGTTGAGAATAAATAAAATAGAAAAGCGCATTGTCAGTGATTTCCAAATAAAAACCAATATATTAATAAAAAAGGGAACATTCGCTGATCCTTCTGCCGAATTACTCAATATAAACCTATTTTAGGTAAGTTGTCGCACTTTACAACAGTTATTATTAATTCGAATAGGTTATTCCATTTCCTGTAACTATGCTTTCTGCTTCAATGAGTATAGTCAGCAACAGTTCTTCTGTGGGATGAGGTTATTTTATGGTAATGTATAATACTTTTTTACGAACTTGATTATACTTTTCCAGACGCCGCCCATGAATGGAGTTGCTGGTGCATTAAAATTGCATTTGATCTTGTATTTTGATGAATCTGCGATAATTTCCGTTGGTCCATGTGTGATAAATTAATCTTCATTCCATTCTCAGAACCAACGGAGTTGGGTCCCCTATCTGACCATAACTCCAAAGGTTGTCTCCTTCTTTCCATCATCCTATGTATAGCCATAAGAGCAGAGTCAGTATTCAATGAAGTAGTTAACTCGATGTGAATGACTCTAGTATTGAAACAAGTGAACAAAACACCGTATCTTCTCTCAACGCTCCTCTTCACTTTAACTAATAATGATCTAAAGTAATCTATAGCGCAAAAACTGAAAGACCTCGTATATGGTTTCAATCTGGATGGCGGTAATGGGGACATTTCAGGTTGGGGTGCCTTCGTATTCTTGATCTTTCAGAACTGGCATTGTGTCGTTATTCTTTTCACATATTGTCTGTTGTTGATCAACCCTGTATGTTTCAGTTCTTCATGATGATACTGGATTAACATACCAACTGCAATTTCATCTTTGGATGGTGGTTAGATAATTGGGAATTTGGTATCATAGGCCACATCTGCATACTGGATTCGACTGTTCCTTCCCAGAATACCACAAGTATCTAGAAAGGATGATAACCCATACAACTTGGATGGTTTGCTTGGATGCTTCTTTTCTTGAAAAACTCAATTCTTGGTCGCAGAAATGCTGAGCCTAAATTTTCTTCCACTACAATATTTCAGCGTTCTCCAATTCTTCCACTCTCAGTTCAAATTATCTCATGGAATATGATATGTTTTCCTTCCTCTGCACTAGTTTCTGGTGAAAATCTATATTTTGTACAGACTGATTTCCAGTTCTCTTCAGATTATTACAAAATCGAATGATCCAAGTGGTACTTCTGATTAATTTCAGCTTCATATACTCTTCAATAATTTTGAAAAGTGAAGAAGTTCTTTCAACCACCCCTGTAAAATTATTCATATCCTCTTAATTCTGGTTCTCCGCAGCTTCGGTTTTTTCGTTGGGGTATAGATGAAGAAGTCTACTGTGTGTTCCCTTACATTCAACGATATTGCAGAACATTTTTCTGAAACATTTTGCTGCAGCATGACCAGGAATCAAACATCGAACATTTCCTTTCCTCGACGCCCATGCTCAAAAATATTTTACAATCTCCCAGTCTATGTAGATCACTCTCACAAAGCCAACAGTTTTCCATTTCTTTTTTCTGAACACTGAATATTCTTTCTTTCCTTTGCCAAGGAGTATATTTCTTCTGCAAAAATTAGGATAGAGTACTAATGGACATCAACAAATTCACCTCGGATTTTAACCAATCTGCAAAAGTTTTCAAGTTCACCATTTCTTTCATTTGTTCTATCATAAGTCTGGTGATTTTCGAAACAGGTCTGACAATGCATGGTGAATATTATGAATAAAACGAAAACCATGTTAGAAACAATTGCCAAAAATGGATGAAGGATTCCACAGATTCATCTCTTGGGTTTAGACAATTTTTTTGTATTTTGCCAAAGGATTTTTTTATGATATTTTTTTCATTTTCACATATATAGTGAGTTTGGAATACATTTGTGAAACACCACAATTGAATGTTCAATTTCATCACTTTATTGAATGCGCTCACGGCATTACAGAGCTAATAATCCCCATTCCTACCGACGACAAAACGCAGATTGTGTTGGTTGTTGTCGCTCTATCGAGAGACCGGGAGTCCGGGACATGAAACGACTTGCGAAGCAGCTGAGAGCACGGATCAGTTGCCAAGTTCTAGCTCCAGCCCTTTTTTGTGGGGGAAACCCGCACGGCACCTCTGGCTTGAAATACATCGACTCTGATAGTGTGCGCCACTCCAATAAAAACCCCCGTACCATCTCCTGCATCTGGAAAACGTCCATGGAACACTTCTTCAGATCCAGGCGGCGACCGTATTCAGTTTTCCAATTCTCTCTCTTTCCTCTGTTGTACTCTTTTCTCAGCCTTCTTGCTCTCCATCTATGTATGAATGTTATGTGCTTCTGCCATAGTTCCCACGAGCTGTACATATTTTCGATAATTTTCTTCTGTGTTCATTTCATTGCCCAACCCCATTCCTAACTCTGTCCTTGCTCGATGCCATCTCACACAAAAGAAGATCGTGTGTATGGCGTCGTTGGGAACAATCCTTGGATCTTTTCTATTTTTACAGAATGATGGGGCTCATAAGGGGTCCTCAGGTGTCTCATTGCGCTGGTTACTATCTGTCTTTGGAGACGTCCTCCATAATATACAGTTCGAGGTGCAGATCCTGCTTCGGAGTTCTCTTAACATTGTGGACCTCAAAGAAGATATGTCTGCTTAGACTGAGACTTTCGTCTGTGGACACTCTCCATGCTTCTATTGAAACTTGGTGTGGAAAAGGTTATATCGTTAAAGGGAGTCTGAGCACCCCTGGTGAATGTTGGGACGTCTCCTTCGTTAAGAACTACCATGTTCAAGGCTTGCAGCACTTCCGCCAGGTATTTGCCTCTTGGGTCCGTCGTGTTGATTTGGCGTTGAAATCTCCGGCCACGACTGCCGTCTTCTTGGCGCCAAGAATATGTTGCTACAGCAATTCTACATAGTCTTTGAAATGGTCCAGTGGTATGTTTGGAGACACATAACAGCTGTACGGCGACCATTCCCCAAATTGAATGTATGAGTTAGCGCAGTGAATGGTGGTGCTAGTTGTGTACCCAATCCATCTTGCGTTGTTCCTCATCGCGGTAGCCCCGTCCTCCAATCCTAAGGTGAACCACTATCACGCCGAAGAGATGCATGACACAGGGGTGACAAGTGTGTTACGAGCGATGCCCGCCGGACCAGGCAAACCGGCGGGGTAGATGCCTTACCTCGCAAGCGGGGCTCTGTGAACTTCCCTAGCTGCTCGTGAACTTCCCTAATGCTCATGGGAACTGATATGAATACCAAGAAACTTAAAAAGCAGACAGGGGTCCCAACTAAAGTGTTTGGGTCGCCCACACTCAGAAGAAGCGTATGCGGCAGTAGCAGGACAAGCCCCAGGAGGGGATCTACCGGCCCGATGCAGAAGGATATGGGGGCGCTACAGGCGCAATCCACAACCGATTCTACCAAAACCAACGTCGCAGTACTAGACGTGAGATCGGATGAGGAAACGGAGAAGGAGACGGTAGCCAAAAGAAAAAGGTAAAGTATCGGAGCAAGGTCAGAGAAAGAAATCGGAGGCTGGCAGCTTGAGAAGCTCAAAAAACTTATAAAGCACGCAGACTCCGTCTCAAGGGAGATGGTGACGGAGAAGAGAGATATTTCGAACACGAATGAGGAAATCATAAACCTGACAGACATGTAGAGGAGTGTCACGAGCCAACTGATGATCTGCAACTGCAACTGCAACTGCAAGATCTGCAGAAGATCTTTGCAAACGATACTGAAGTAGGAAGCGCCAAAAAAGCACCTGAGAATACCCCAGCAATGGACCGAGCCCCCGTTGAGAAGAGGGCGTGTGTGAGCCCTGCACTTGCAGAGCATCTCACCTCCTGACTCCAGAAGATCTCAGCACGGACGCAGATTACAACTAATACAAAGAAAATGAGAGCTTGATTCGGGAAAAACCAGTTCACACAAACACAGAGATGGTGGTGGAAAACCCAACAATCACCGATGACTCGGTAGTGAAGGTAGTCATAGCCGAACCGGATGACCCTGAGATGAATCTCAGTATACAAAGGATGTATAGAGAAAAATTCCAGAACTTCCACAGGGAAATGGAGAACTAGAAGTAATAGAGCAGGTCACGAAGGTAGAGACGAACAGAAACGCGTCCACAAAAAAAGTCATTAATGCCTCCTACGGCGGCTCATACACGAATCTGTGGGAGAAACTGTGAGAAATAAAAAAAGAAACATGCGAAGACACTAGAGTTTGCATGCATCATCTTAAGGGTTCAATCATAGAGGAATTGAGAGAGATAATAGAATCGGTGTTCCACGGGGGCAACACAGGCGTGGATATATACGCAAACGACAACAGAGGACCAGTGTGGAAGGAAGAAGCACATGTGGAGTAATCATTACCGACGGAGGGAAGTCCTAGGATCGGGCAAAACTGCCGTTGAAACCTTGGAAGCCGCGAAGGCTATTAGGGTGATTGGAAAAACGAGGGGCGGTAGCCTATTGCTTACTGTGGACAAAGACCCAGGCGCGCTAGGGGAAATCAAGAAGGCCATAGATGGAGAGGGCACTATGAAAGCCAAGAGGCTGGGTGGCGACGGCGCGACCGAAAGCTTCCACCTGAAAGGAGTAGCTGATGACGTCACCAAGGATGAGGTTAGCGAGGCAATAAAACTGTCAATCGGCCAGTGGAATACATCATGTGAAGTCAGTGAACGACACTAGTGCGGTAACGGTTACCCCTCCCGAAGGACTTGGCCGCTATCTTCCAACGCAGGGGGAGGCCTTGTGCGATGCAAAGCCGAAAAACGAGTAAATGTAGCCAGGTGTACAAAATACTGGAGTTTTGAGCATGACGGTCCGGATAGGACAAATAACTGCTACAAATGCGGAGAGAGCGGACACAAGGTCTCAGAGTGCAGCTCGGAAGAGTACTGATTAGAAAAGGGACACAGGGTCGTGAACATGAGATGCCCAGATTCCATGCAATATCTATTGAGCAATATTTTCGGCAAATTGATGAACATTTGAAAAGTAGAATAGACGCTACAGATTCATATTTCACAAGTGAAACAGGCAACATGACAGAAACTTTTTATTCGAAAACATCTGCGAGCCTACTGCCCGTCATGGACGGTACAGAGAACGTAACGAAACAGCTTACTGATTCCATTGAATTTCATGATGCATTATTAGATGATGCAGGCAAAAAATTACTGAGCAACTATATTTTAAAAACGTGATTGTCTCAAAGTGCAAAAATTAAAATGAATAGTGCGTATGTCAGTAATGCACAATTAATTTTGGATTTAAAAACTCATTTTATCACTAAAAAATCTATTTCAGCTCTATCATTTCAGATGCACAATTCTAAACAAAGAAACTGTTCAATTGATGAGTTCGGCAAATCAATAGAAGAACTTGAAGTTGATCTTACGATCACTCAAGCTGAAGGTAATCAAAATATCATTAAGGTTTTAAGGTGCGTGGATGAAAAAATAGCAATCAATGCGTTCGCCATCGGCTTACAAAACTTAGAATTGCGAACTATTATTGAATCAAGAAATTATACAAAATTAAGTGATGCTATTTAGGGATCCAAAGATTAGGAGATAACTGACCAGAATGCTTAAATTTTTCATATGCAAGGACGTGAAAATTTTAGACATAATACTGGAAACAACAGAGGTCAAAATTATTCACGAAATATACGTAAACTACGGGGATATCATTCTTGATGTGAATGGCTTAAATTATAGAAAATTAGCTCATAGGGAATCATTACTAACATTTCTAGTTGATACAGGTGCATATGTCAGCATAATTTTTAAACAATGTGTAAACAAAAGTGAAGTTATTGACTGCTCAAATAAAGATCGGATAACTGGCATATCTGGGTCAAAAACTCACATTACATTACAACAAATGACCGAAGCTGTGTCACCCGTTTCTGCTGATGAAAGCTTTTGATAATGATATGCATGGAGTATTGGGTTCAGATTTCTTCCATAAACACAGCGCGATAATTGACTACGAGAAATTTTTATTTACATTCTGGAAAAACAATATCAAGATCTCATTATCAATGCATTCTAAGCATATGTTATATACTCCAATGTCGCCACGATGTGGAGTAATTAAATTCATTCACGTTTTACCTAGTGAATTATGCGAAGGTGTTTTTGTAGCTGGATGTCCAGCTAGGCCAGATGAAAATAATGTGATACCTGTAAATATTCTCAATGTTCGGGATAAAGAAGTTCTACTAAAAAATGTAAATCCTCAAATCGGGAAAATTGAGGACTATGGAACTTTGCAATTCAATGAAAATAAAACCAATTCGGTGAATCGAGTTGATCATTCATTAAAATTGATCAATATCAATCATTTGAATAGCGAGGAAAAACAGTCAATCGAAAAGATTTGTGCGGAATACTCTGATATTTTCCATTTAGAAAACGATCGTTTAACGGTCACTAGTATTCATAAACAAAAAATACATTTGAAAAATTCTGCAAAACCTGCGTATGTCAAACCTTATCGCTTACCGCATGCTCAAAAAGAGGAATTCATATACAAATCGATCAAATGTTATCGGATGGTATAATAGAAGAAACTAAACTACCGGGGTCAGAACCACTATCAATTATCCCCAAGAAACCTGATGAAAACGGAAATAAAAAATGGCGAGTTGTGATAGATTATAGGCTTTTGAATGAACAACTTGAGGATGATAGATTTCCCTTACCGTATTCCGAATATTCACTCTCGGGCGCAATGTACTTTCCTCATCTTGATTTATCCCGAGGGTATTATCAAATTGAATTGGAACCATCTTGCTGGCCTTGCACAACTTTCACTACTGACCGAGGACAATATCAAATGACGAGACTTCCCCAAGGAATGAAGGTTTCACCAAATTCTTTTTCTCGCGCCATGACAGTTGCTATGTCAGGTTTGACTTACGAAAGTTGTTTTGTTTATTTGGACAATTCGATTGTTTTTGGAAATAATTTATGGAATCGTAACAAAAATCAATTGAAAATATTTCACAGAAATTAAATCTGAAAAAATTACAATTTTTGAAAAAATAATTATTTTTACCTTGGACATAATATTTCTCATGGAGGAGTTCCTCCGGTTCCATCTAAAATAGGAGCTATCGGAAATTATCCAATTCCAAAAGATTGTAGCGATACGAAAAGATTCGTAGCTTTTGCAAATTTTATGGGAGATTTATCAGAAATTTTGCAGATATTGCGCCTTCTTTGAACCATTTAACAAAAAAGGTGTAACATTAAATTGGACTGACGAATGTCAATAAAAGCTTATGTAATATTGAAATTATCACTGAAAAGCCCCCTATACTGCAATATCCAGATTTTTCTCCAGAAAATATTTTCACCCTTGAGTGTGATGCCTCTGTATGTGCAATAGGGGCTGTTCTTTCTAATGGGGATGACAAAACCATTGCATATGCGAGCAGATCGCCTAATAAGGCAGACATAAATTATCCTTCCATACATCGAAAAATTTCATCTGTTGTTTGGGCCGTAAAACATTTCAGACCTATTTTGTTCTCGAGAAAATTTGTAATTTTCACAGAATGCAGGCCATCAATATATCTATTCGGTATGATGGACCCATCAAGTAGACTCGCAAAATTCAGACTTGTTCCCAAAGAATATGATTTTGATATAAAATATATCAGAGGAAGAGACAACGTAGTAGCGGACTCGTTATATATAGTTGAAATCTCTTCTGATGAATTCAAAAATATGCAAGGTGATGTAGTAAATACAATGTACGTCTTAACAAGAGCTCAAGCAAATAAATCAGTTCACAAGAATAATCTCTCGAGGAAGTATTATTTCATTCTGACAAAAGGATTGATCACCCTGGAGTTATAGAATTACTAAAAGGCCCCAAAGACTCGAATCAACTATCGGATTCGAAAAAATGGCTAGAACAGAAAAGTACTTCGTTGTTGGAAAATTGATATGTAATTTGTAACGATATATCTGTTACATTACTTATTGATATGCTCAGAGATACAAAATAATTAAGAGTAGCTAAAGTTATCTTATTAAGTCCAATCGACGAAACCCTATTGGAAATCTTGGCGCCATCTAACGGCGAACAGTCATTAGAGTTGAGAAGAATATGATCGAACGCAATGGATTCGACAGTACGATTTGCTATGAAAGGAAGTGACGGAGGATTCTCGTCCCTTCTTAGCGATCGTGCTTCGATCGAAAGATCGTGGTTCTGAAATTCGTCAGTCATTCAGTAGAGGAATAGAATTTTGTCCATGTTGAATTAGAGCATCTTCCTTCCTTCTGCGAAAGTGATTTCAAATCAGTGAGTCCAGTGTGATATCAAGGTATGTGAGAATAATCTTTATAGCCATTTTTTTTTAAATATGTTACGTTCAGATATTTTCTAACGAGAACGTGAAATATTTCTTCAGAAGCACTGATATCTTGAATCATATATCCATGTTGTTCAGTAAACAGCGATCAGATTTATTTAGGTCAATCCGATAATTGATTACATTGCCGTACCCTAAATATTTCTCCAAATTAGTTAGGCGGAATATAAAAATCACATGTATAATCGAATTGAAGCAAGATATCAGTGTTCCGTCTCATCTGATTAGATTGCTTTCTCTGACAAGGCTTCATTGGGGTTTAAAGAGGGTTTCTCAAATATATGGTATCACACCGTATTTAGATATATTTTTGGTGTCAATCACAATTATATATTTTTCTGATCTTTGGTGTGTTTTCTATTTGGTGATAATTATTACAGAGCTGTGATTTTGCTTCTGACCTAGGTGAAGCGATCATATATATATATATATATATATATATATATATATGTAAATATTTAATCCTTGGAGTTTGGAATTTTGTATCATACAGAAGAACTTTGTGAAGAAGTATTTGACGATTGGTCAAAGATAATTCTCATAAACTTTCTCTGGATATCATTGAAATTGAAGTCATTTTTGTATATCATGTTCTGATTTTATTCTTTGTAAAATATAGTCTTGGCTGATCAATATCAGAACGACTTTCCTTTTCTTTATATAGAGCAAAGATAATTTTTTGTGTAAATCAAAATTTAATTTTTAATCTTTAAATTCAGTATTGAATATTAATGACAAATCTCAGCACAAGCACAAATAATTTTAAGCAATAATCTCTTGATGAGAGTGCACTCATCTGTAACAACTATGCGTTGAAGAGTGCATTGAGAAATTCCAAATTTCAAGGAGTTGAATTTTTAGTAAAAACAAATTCTGACACAAGCAATATCGTTTTCCATGTTGTATTGCTGAGAACTATCATTTCATGGACAAAAAGCTGATGCTTGTATGTTCCACTTGATCGGTCGCCCAGCAGCCATAGGTACCCCCTGATTGCGAGCCACACGACTACGTGAAGTCTAGCTACGAGTTACACAATACACAATCAGCAGCAGCAATATTTCTTTTTGGAAACTAAAAAATTGTCATACAGCAGACATATGGTACATATTTGTTATACAACAGAAACTTGTGTATATTTGTGAATAGACTAATATAAGTTTGGTATTTGTTTTATTGTTGTAGTTATTCACAGAAGAAAACATTATTTGATTTGCAATTATTATTGAAACTCCACACCGCTCTTCACTGAATAGTCTGGGCATTCTATTACAATAATTAACTTGTTTTACATTACAAATTTTGATTCGCGAATCATTTACTTGGGTCAGGATACTTGGGTACAACGTTGAGAGATCTTAACATTTTATGTAAAGAATATCATATTCCAGTAATTATAATTTTGAAAAATTTCAAAGGAAGTATTTAAATACCGCAAAAAAGTATAAAATTCATGAGTCAAAATATCGATAATAAAGGATGTAAACCATATTACTAATCTTGAGACGAGACAATGACTACCATATACTACCCACTGGAGGACATGCAGGGATAAACCGAATGTACAATCACATGAAGAAAAACTACTTCTGGTCAGGGTTACGAAAAAATGTAGAACACTTTGTTAAAAGTTGTGACGATTGCCAACGTTACAAACCCTCCAAACCTAACACAGAACCGATGACAATAACAACAACAGCCTCTTCCGGATTTCAAAAAATATTTTTAGATCTTGTTGGGCCATTACCAGAAGATTCTTGCAATAACCGTTATATCGTCACTTTACAGTGTAAACTAACGAAGTTAGTAGAAGCTCAGCCGATTCCTAATAAAGAGGCAATAACTGTTGCAAAATCTTTCGTTGATAATTTCATTTTGAGAGATGGTATTGTAAACTCTTCAATACCAAACAATTGGATTCAACAGCTTATCATCCCGGAAACTATAGAAAATACGCATATGAGTTTGGGAAATTACCTGTACGATTACCATCAAACTTAACCGATGCAATTGATCTCTATACAATTTCGGAAACTATCCATCCAAATATAGATGGCAAACAGCATGTAGTGATACTAAATATAATGTGGTGGAATCAAAAGCTAAGAGAAAAAATAGATATCACATGAAATCAAAACAATTTACTTATCGAGTAGGAGATATAGTGATGTTGAAATGTAATGATGTAAGTAAGTAAGAAGCTCTTTTCAAAGGTCCCTTTACTATTGTAGAGATTAGGTTACCAAATGTTATATTAGATTGAGAAAATAATCATTTAGTAGAAGTACATAAGAATCAGATATGTTTAGTTAAAAAAAAATAAGAACAGCTCATATTTTTTTTAATTTTTCAGTGGTAGATGTGATGTGAACGCATGTGTTTTAGTTCAGATGAACTAATGTTGGTAATACCAAGTTTTTCACAGAAGAGCGAGAAAGTATATTCGACAATGACATTTTTTTCCTTGAGGGTGAGAAACTGACTCATACAGGTGCAGTCCGACGTTTCACACCTTTAAACTCTAGGAAAACGGTTTCTGTCAAACCGTACCGAATTCCTGAATTTCAAAGAGAAGTCCGAAATGAGATCCAAAAATGTTGGAAAATAACAATCGAAAATAGCCATTCTTCCTACAACAGCCTCACCCTAATCGTACCAAAAAAAACAGAAATTCAAGGAACTAAACGATACAGGCTAGTTGTGGATTTCAGAAAATTAAATGACCTTATTGAAGCGTATGCCTATCCTCTTCCAAATATAACGGAAATTTTCGATCAAGTAAAAAAATCAAAGTACTTTTCAGTCGTAGATTTAGCTCAGGGATTCCATCAGATCTTACTCAGTTTCGACTCAAAGCCATGCACTGCTTTTTTTCTGAGGGACATTATCAATACAAATGCTATGAGACTGCAGGGATCGTCCGCCACTTTTCAGTATTTGATGTACAATGTACTCACAGGACTCACCGATTTGAAGTGTTTCGTCTATCTAGACGACGTGGTAATCTACGAAGGTTCCTTGAAATCTCATAATTCGAAATCAATCGACGTGTTTTCAAGGTTACGTGACAGCAACTTGAAATTACAGCCAGAGTAGTGTGAATTTCTCTGGAAAGAAATAACCGAGATCAGACCTAGATAGGTCACATAATTTCAGAGGTAGGAGTAAGCTTGATCTGGGAAAAATCGAAGTTAGTAGTCAAAAACTTTGAAAAACCTTGTAATCAAAAAGAGGTAGAATCATTCTTGGGTTCAGCGTCTTATAACCGCAGATTTATTGAGAACTTTGCGAAAATAACCCAACCCTTGAATAAGTAAATCAAAAAGAATGCAAAATTCGAATGGTCTCCACTATGCGATGAATCATTTGCCGTACTGAAAGATAAATTGATGAGACCTCCTATCCTGCTTATCCTGACTTCCAGAAAACAAACCCACAATCGAATGCTGTTCGGAACTTCCCATAGAACTTCAGCGGAATATTTCATGATTTTTCAGACAGATACATGAATACATGGGATACCCAAATCTCATACGCGGAGTCCGCTAACAATACCACTCCGCATACTTCTACTGGATTCACTCCTTTCGAACTTTCAATTGGTAGAAAAGCAATTTAACCCCGAAACTCTGTACAATTTCGACGATTATTATATCGAAATGAAATTGTGATTACAATTATCTCACGAAGCTGCTCGAGGAAATCTCATCGAAAACTTAGAAATGTCAAAATCATACTATGGCAGAAATACCCATGTACTATGATTGAAAATTGGGGACAAAATCTTATTGCGGAACGAATCACATGTCATTGGAGTTTCGAAAAAACGTATGCCCCTGTACAACGGGCCATATGAAGTTATGGAAATCAATTCGAATGTTAATGTTTAATAGAAAAAAAGTTAAAGTACATATAAATCATTTGAAAAAAATCAATTAATAATCGAGAACGGTATCTATCTGTGATTCTGCTAGCGAGGGATATTTTTTTAATTTCGACGGACTGAATACGTTTGTTAGTCTTTCCAAATTATTTCATTTATTGTTTTCCCATATAAGTAATCATAAAAATATATAAAATACATGCAAATATACCACTCATAATGAAACGAAAAGATATGTCAATTTCCGAATCATTCTAATGGTTGTAATATTCGCAGACGACTGGTCTGTTGGGTTTGGTATGCCAGCTTTGGCCACAGAAAATTATTGATGGTACGGAACTCTGAGCCGAGTCACATTTTCACTTGATCTTTTTTTTTCGATTATGGTCCTGCATTAATATAAGGCGTAATTTTTGTCTCCGCTCTTCCAACAGGAAACGTATAACGAATTTGGTTGTTGATTATTTCGCAACAACAAATACATCAAATTGGTCCCCTGAGAATTTGATATGTTGACTTCTCTGCAGAAAGGCGAACATCGTTCCGAAATAATAACACCGAAAAATATTCTTTTGCATCCCACCAATGATGTTAATTTTTGTTTTTCCGAAATAATATTGTTACGACTGCACAGCGCCACTTCCCGGTGTTTGCGAGAAATTTTTTTAAGGGTTTGATGTCACTGGACTTTCCAGCACAACTAGCCGCTCATCGCGTGGATGCATTCATTCGAGTACTAGGTCCGTCAAAATAGACCGTCAATTCACAATAATTAAAAACATTCCTTTAGCACTGCCGTATGTTGAGGCATCCAGTAAAGACTAAATATAAAAATTTGCACACTCATCCGGTGACCGAAAATTACTCAAATTCGCATAAAACGTTAATTAGCAATATCTCCTTGGACAAAATTGCAAAAATTGTGAAAATTGCAGGTATATTCCCTACTTCTTTTCTACATCCCTTGTAAAATTTGCACACGCAATTTTCAACCGGAAATACGAATATTCCTTGATTACGTTTAATTAGCGCTAATTCTGGTTACAAAATTGCAAACATTGTACAAATTTGTGGTAAAATCATGGTTCCGTCACTCCTAAAATGCTTTAAATTTGCAAACGGAACATCAAAAAATCATGGATAACGCTAAAAATAGTCTCAGGGGCAAAGTTTTAGGGGTCACGAAATTGCAAACAATGTTTTCGTGATTTGCAAACTTTGGTGGTATAATTTTAAGTCGCCAATTGAGTTTGCACCTTTTTCAGTATCCCGGAAGTTAATTCTATTGTTAGGAGCAATTTTCGAAAATACCACAAAATTCCATACTTTGTGCATTTTTTCTTAAAGTTCTGCTATGGCAAACAAGTCTACGTATAAATTTGCAACCCTATGAAATGTCGGGAAAGCCGGCAATATAATACTATCAATTAAGTCGATTTTCGCGGATGACACAAAATTCCAAACTTTGTGCAATTTTTTCTCAAAGTTCTGGAATGGCGAACAAGTCTACCTATGAATTTGCAATCCTATAAACCGTCGGGAAAGCAGTGTAATGGAATATTGTCAATTGAGTGAATTTTCGCGGATGACACAAAATTCCAAACTTTGTGCATTTTTTTCTCGAAGTTCTGGTGAAGCAAACAAGGTTGACGTATGAATTTGCAAACCCATAAATTCGGCAAACCCACCATCCGGCCTGTCGGACCAATAGATATTTCAGCAGTTTCGGCGCTATCGCGAGTTTTTGTTTGTCAAGGTCACGCTTCCGTTCGCTTCAGAAAAAGATGCCTAGAAACCCTGGTGTATGCACTGATTCGATTATGTTTAGACTTTTTAGAAGAGATTTTCGCGAACTACTTCAAATTTTTCACCATAGATGGTGACAAATTGACATAGTTCAACGCATCAGATCTGTTCCCCCATTACAAAATGCATTCGCTAACCTTAGGCAACCTGCACACTGATGCGGATGATTCCACATCTGATTTTATAAACATCCTGTTCATATTTTCAACAAATCAACGGACATGTCACTTATGAAACTTCCAAATAATTGGAAAATTGCAATGCCTTTCAATCCGTTTGAGGTTATGATTTGTAAATTGTTATTTCTGCAAAACTATTAAACATTCACTAAGTTATAATTACCAATGTTTTGTATTCATTGGAATGAATCGTGTTTGTATGTTGTGTGGTCAGTCACAGGCTGTGGATTTTTGCCGCACCAATGCAGGTGAGTGAAATTGCTAATATAACACAATTTAAAAGTTTATAAAATCAATAAGTGGGACTTTTTCTCCGATAATTTTCCATAATTAATTCTACGGATTTTGCTTGCACTTCAAATGAATTAACGACAGAGCTTAGAATGTGTTGACGCATATATTCCATTTTCAAAGTACTGTTCTGGAGTTCAAATCGAAGCCTGATCCTAAAAGTTTCGGTTGTGATATATATATATATATATATATATATATATAGTTTGATTTTTGGGTAAATTTATAGCCTTCAACGATTTTCACAATTTTGGGTTACCTCTCTCTCTCTCTGAGCACAAACTTTGTGCTCCCAATTACTTCAGGAGATACGACGACCTTTCCTATGTCAATAAAGGTATTTTTTTTAACTCAAATTTAACGTTCCAAGTCATAGGATTCTGGACACCAATACGATGTGTCTTCCAACTTATGGAGGTTATGAATACAAACATAACTTAAACCTGATTGATCCCTCAAAATGAATGTATGAAATCAAAAATTATTTCATTTATCATCTTGAATGAAGGAGAGAGAACTGTCTCTGAATGTAATTGAGAAGGGCATATTTGGATTTCAGAATTGTATTCAGCATGCAAAAGTACGAAAATACCGTGTGAAAAATGATCAAAATATTAGCCCCAAAAATTTGATATTTAAAATGAACAGTTGAGTTATTCGTTGTTGGGCAATATATGCACTCATCGAAGTTCAGAAAAAAAATTCTCACAGTTCAATGTATTAAACCAAAAATATTATCATTTGCAATTGCTGAATAGATCAACATTTCATGTAATAATGCTTATAAATTCTTCAATTAAATATCAAAATCTCACAATACCCTTTCAAGGGAGATACTAAATAAACAAGATTCATTGATTGTAGAGAGAAAAATTTACTTTATGATTATCCACGACTGCGTGTCACCATGATTTCCAAGTGGAAATGATAAATTAATATTTATAGCACTTTCTCAGAAATTTTAAATGATATTCCATAGTAGTTTGAGAGAGTTGAATTTGAGTGACCGTTTGTAAGTTGAAAAATCTAGCGAGCAACATGATACAAGGATAAAAGTGAAAAAAATATATGAAAGAGGGGAGCGAATAGTCTTAATGGAAAAAATTAATAAACAATTGGTTTCCTCTGAACACAAGAGTTTGGAGAATGTTTGGTTTCTTCTTTCATCTCAAAAAATTATTTTCATGGCACCGCCTTCATAATCAATAATTTTGGGGCATTCAATTTAATTTCAAACTAACAATGATAATGACACATCATAGTAAATATAGGTATCGACAACATATTTTTCACCAAGAATATTTATTGATGATTTTTTCAAACAATTTTTTCTCTTTATTCCCAGACAACACACACTAGTTATATTTTATTGAACCTATTTAAATAGTGTTTTATTTTATCAATATTTCCAGTTTGGAGCCACTCCAAGACAACCATTGGATTCCAAAACCAGTTTCAGAAAAGGCTAGCATGAGCCAACCAAACCAAATTCTTGAACACTCAAGGCAATACTTCATGTCATGTGAGGAATTCCACAAAGGTCTTTTCAAAATGTTGATGTGTTGTTATTCAGTCAGAATTAATGATTTTGCTCAGAAGCTTTGCAGGCTATGCTAGAGCGAGACAGAGATTTGGCAAAGCTTTTTATTCGAAAAATGAGCTACGTCTGAAAAAAAAAATACCCAACCTTTGGACATATATTTTTGGGAAAAATCAATATAATGAGATGTAAAATAATATAAATTTTTATTGAACCCAAGAAACATAAATAATCTTAATCTATTACATATATAATACAACTGAAATAAATATTTCGATGTGATTTGTATCAGAATTCAATAGAAATAATAAAAGGATAATGCATCAAGGTTATTTGAATTTATTTTGAATTTCTTTCACCCAAGACCATATTAAAAATATTGGAAGATCTGTAGAGATCCCCCGAACCTCTTGTTATTCAACAGGGGCTTCCATTTCATTTCCAATGTATTTTATTATTATATATTATAGATTTTTTTTGGAGTTTTTCAGAAAACCTGTAAAAATGTATTTAGTATTTTTATATTAATTACAACTTCTTGCTGAAACCATTTTTTTAAAGGGACTGAATAAAAATAATTTTCTAATTTTGATGTAGTAACTTCTTTGGATTTGACATTGAATATGTCATTGGACAAAACGACAGTTTCCTTTGGCGGATTGTATGCAAAACATTATTAATCCCTTATCCCTAAGACCAATATATATTTGAAATTAAAATGATTATTTTGAAAAAAAGGAACTCCATATCATATTTCAGTGATATCTCAAAGTTAATAGAAGTAATTGAGGAATTGTGCCTCTCGTTTCATTGTAATTCAATAACAGAGTCATTAAAGAATCTGAATTACAAATTTAGATTATAATCAACTATGCATTCATTCAAAAATTCCTATCTAGCAGACCAGTGTAAAGTTAGCGGCCATTTTCTGGTAGCCGTTTTTATCTAGCGGCCAAATGATCAGTGACTGGCTGAAGACTTGTAATTGCAATGGGCATTCAATTTAACAGAAAATGGTCGAACACAACAAATGGAAAACTCAAGAATGATATACCAAGATATATTTGATATACTTTAAGATGAAAATTCAAAACAAATATGTTTAGCCAAGTGGATATTTGGAAAATGTACTACTGAAAGGCTATATAAAATGCTTTACCAAGAGATGATTGATTTGCAGGCCGGCAAAACGGTAGTTTATACTTGTCGATATTTCGAAAAAATGATAAAGTTCATTTTTGGTATATGTATTACTGGAAGGCTATATAATAATCTACTAAAAGATGACTGATTTGCAGGCCGCCAAACGGTAGTTTATACTTACTTCTTATATAATTCAGACCCACAATCAAAAATGTTTAGCAAAGTTCAGTTTTGGTATATGTATACAGAGTGGCCACTTTTTTAATAGGATTGTATTGGTAACTTTTAAACCATAAGAGTTAGAAGGTCGGTCAAATGGGGAAAAAGTTGCATTCATAGAAGCATTGTCAAGCAGTTCAAACAAATCGAGATTATCAGAGCCGGTTATTGAGATATCATAAGAAAAGTAAATTCTGTCATTTTGATTTTTTTTTTCCCACTTTATTTCGAATATTATCAAAAAATGTCACGGGAGTTTTTTATTCGACAGTAAATTATCCTCAATTTGACATAATCAGATTTCGTATCCAACGTTTCGTACGCTCTGGGCCACCCTCAACCTAATTTTTTTCAATACGGCCCCTCATATTTTATGACACTTTTCGAAATAACTTTTAACGCTGAATTCAACGATATAACATACAATGCCATTCGAAGTTGGTTTTCAGGTGATTTTGACCCTTATCCAAATTTCTTTGGGTCGGATCTGTATTACATTTAGGTACCTTCAGTTTAATCAACAACATGCAATAGATTTCGATAAGAAAATCAACTTACTCATCTTCAACTGAATGGAACGTAACAGAATCAAAGCAAGAAACAAGTAATAATTATTTACAAATTTCAAGAGGTGAAAAACCTAATTTATAATAATTAAACGAAACTGTCATTTAATGAAAGTAAAATCAAATGATTATTCGAAAGTAAATGATGAACATTAATGAAGTGAGTGTTCGAAATGTCCACCATTTTGTAAAATGCACTTTACGGTTCTGGAACCCATACTTCTTATACATTTGCTTATTTCGTCTCCTTGAATACCTTCCAATACATTCTCAATCTTCTCAAGAATCTCTATTGTCGGGTTCGTAGTATCATACATTTTATTTCTGAGATATCCCCACAAATAAAAATCCAGCGGATTCCAATCCGAGATCTGGCAGGCCATGCTACTGACCTCTTGTTCCAATCCATGAATCGAAAGTTCGATTTAGATAGTCTGTGACTATTCTTGAGTTGTGTGGACCACATCCGCCTTGTTGAACCATGGACTATTACGCCATACCGTATAGAAAGATCATCCAACATTTCTTCTATAATTTATACATATTTTGCTCGTTAGGTTGCGTCCAATAAAATAGGGTCCCAGTAATTTATTATTCAACAAACCGCACCATATGTTCAAAGAAAACGATATTGATGTCTAACTTCATGAATTAAGTGAGGATTTTCTGTGGCATAGAAATGTTTGTTCCTTCGATTGAACATACCAGAATTTGTGAATGTCTTTCGCTCTCCCCAAATGATATTGTGCAAATGTTGTTTTTCCCAGCACCTTCCGTTGAAACCAATTACAGAATTGCAACCTTCTTCAGGATCATTGTATATAGTTTTTTGCACGGCTTGGTATTTATAGTCACGGCATCCGTGTCTCTTGAGTATTTTATTAGAGCACTCTTTGATAAATTGCATTCACTGGCCATAGTTCTCGATCCTATTCCTGATTCATCTCGAATTTAGGGCCAGAACATTGATGTCATTGATAGGCTCTGTTTCGTCGTACATAAGGACCTCTAGGTTTTAGAATGAATTATGTGCAAGTAACGTTGTAGATAAACGTCGAAACATTTTAATATTTGGTGTTGTTCTTTTAGGATATAATTCACCATACCTTTGTTGTGCTTTGAACGAATGTCTATCTAGTTTTATGCACACTTCGTACATATCTCTCTTCTCTTCAATTGTGTATCTTACCATATCGAATAAGTTAAATTGAAATTTCTCAGAAAAGTATTCAATGACATGTTCTTGTGACACAATAATAAACAAGTGACAAATAATATGACATTCTTGTTATGTTCTTTTATCCACGGCCTACTACTTGAAAATAATACATTCAATAAACCTAGAGTTTGTGTGTATGTAAGAAAAAACAAGTCTATTAACGATATCAATGATCTGACCAAATTCAATTGAACCCAGAAAAAATCGAGAACTGTGGCCAGTGAATGCAATTTATCAAAACTGCTGTTAATAAAACAGTCAAGAGACGTAATACAATTATTTTAAATTTGAATACCAAGCCTTGAAAAATTATATCGTAGTTGATCTAAAATAAAGTTCGATTCTGTAATTTGTTTCAACGAACAAATGACAAATCCAACAATAATGATTCCTCGCGAGAAGATTGAGAATGTATTGAAGGTATTCAAGGAGACGAAATAAGCAAATGTATAAGAAGTATGGGTTCCAGAACCGAAAGTGCATTTTACAAAATGGTGGACATTTCAACACTTACGCATTAATGTTCATCATTTTTTGAATAATCATTTGATTTTTCTTTCATTAAATGATAGTTTCGTTCAATTGTTATGAATTAGGTTTTTCACCTCTGAAATTTGTAAATAATTATTACTTGTTTCTTGCTTTGATTCGTTACGTTCCATTCAGTTGAAGATGAGTGAGTTGATTTTCTTATCGAAATGTATTGCATGTTGTTAATTGAACTAAAGGTACCTAAATGTAATACAGATCCGACCCAAAGAAATTTGGATAAGGGTCAAAATCACCTGAAAATCAACTTTGAATGACATTGTATGATATATCGTTGAAAGTTACTTCGAAAAGTGTCATAAAATATGCAGGTCCGTATTGAAAAAAATGAGGTTGAGGGTGGCCCAGAGCGTACGAAACGTTGGATACAAAATCTGATTATGTCAAAATGAGGATAATTTACTGTCGAATAAAAAACTCCTGTGACATTTTTCGATAATATTCGAAATAAAGTGGGAAAAAAAGAAAAATCAAAATGACAGAATTTACTTTTTTTATGATATCTCAATAACCGGCCCTGATAATCTCGATTTGTTTGGACTGCTTGACAATGCTTCTATGAATGCAACTTCTCCATTTGACCGAACTTCTAACTCTCATGGTTTAAAAGTTACCAATGCAATCCCATTAAAAAAGTGACCACTCTGTATAACGATATACCAAGAGATGATTGATTTGCAGGTCGTCGAAGGGGTAGTTTATACTTGTATTTTGAAAAAAAATCATTACCCACCCTCAAAAATGTTTAGCCAAGTTCATCTCTTGGTATATCGTTATATAGCCTCTCAGTAGCACGTATACCAGAATTGAACTTGGTTAAACATTTTTGAAGGTGGATTTAGGCTTTTTTTTTAATACAAGTATAAACTACCACTTCGATGGCCTGCAAATCAATCATCCATTGGTATATCTTCATATAACATAATATTATATCTTTATATAACATAATATCAAGTTTTCCATTTGTTTTCGACCATTTCCTGTTGAATTGAATTCCCATTGCAATTTCAAACCTTCAGCCATTTTATCTTCTTTCCTCTTCTAAATAAACTGTATCAATTTCCTTGATCTGTAAAGAAAAATAAAATAAGTTTGCAAGAATGATCCTAATACCCAAATTCATAAAAAAGTTATGAAATTGGTCTTTTATACAAACTGTTCAGAAGTGAGGGAAATGAGGGAAGAAATGTCTTTGTCATATATATATATATATATATATATATATATATATATATATATATATATATATATATATATATATATATATATATATATGACAAAGACTTTTCTTTCAATCATTGAGACCTAATGAAAGATACATCTGACTGCAACCCCAAGATAGTTTGAATCATGTTTCAAACGAACCAGTCATGCTAATGAAACTATCTGAATATATATATATATATATATATATATATATATATATATATATATATAATATATATATATATATATTGATATGTTAGGAAGGACCAGTAATATATTTTAAAGATGAAAAGAAAATAATTTCTTAAAAAAAAAACACAAAAATAATAAATACTTAATAGTTAGTAGTTCATGAGAAATTGTTTTACATTTTTTTTGAGATTCTATTTACTTTATGAAGCCTCTGTATAATATTGATAGGTAAAAATATGCAAATACTATAATGCAATCATTTTCATACATTGTCAAAATGATTACAACCTATAATTGTTTAAAATACAACAAAAAAGTCTAGATTTACAAAATCATTCTGAATTAAATGTGATCAACAAAATTATAAGCTTGAAACAGTATATGAAATTGTATCTAACTAAAAATAGCCAATGGGAGAATAAGAAACATTTTGATGACAATAGCCAATCAGGAAACAGAGATGGTGAGATAAAAGATTTGAAATTGTGGAAAAGTAAGAACTGAGAAACGTCAAAAATAATTATCATCAAATATTGTATTTAGTCTATAAGAAATGTAAAATATATTAGTTTATAAGTTTTCTCAAATAACACCAAATGAGTGATAGTGTGACAAGAACATGCGCGATTTTGAAAATTCAAATAAAATGGACAAAACAGAAATGGTATCCAAGGAATGAAAAAATAAAGCTGAGAGGAGATTGAAAAAATTTTAAAAACTGACGCCACGTACAAAATTTAGGAAAGGAAATTCAAGATTTTCACGAATACAAGGTAGTTTGTCTACAATAAACTAACCAATTCAACCTCAAGAGAATTTCGACACAAATAAATAGGAGAAAACAAGATTACCTTTTCTGTACTCCACATAAAACTGTTTCCAAGCTGATTTCTGGGGATTTGTATGGTTCCTTTTGTAATGGAGAGTCCCTGAGAGTAGTGGATGAAGAAGGATTTCAGATTATTGGCATGTATTGCATCAGCGACAGTTCCAGCTCCAGGTATAAACTTTTTTAGTGCACATCACAAACTGAATCACTTTACAACATAACTCGTATATCTGAAGAACTCTATTTCATTTTGGTATTGAACTATAAAAGAATTCTTCCAACCCAAAAGAAAAAGTGAGGTTATGTCTACTGTATCCATCACTGTTTTTCATTATTTTCTATGAAAATTTGTCAATTGATCATAGTATAATCTATCTCAGGCCAGGTTGATATAAGTTTTCCTGAATAAAGGAAATAATTGTTTTTGATAGTTTTTGGTTTATTTTCCACAATGATCTGCAATATCTCACTTATAAACACTGAACTAAAATAGTTCGAGTTTGACATCGGAACAAGGCAGTGGCTCTATTGCCAGTACCGGCTCCTGAGACTAAGGCGTACCAACTGGGTTTAGTCGTGGTAAGAAAGGGTAATAACAATTGGCAGCAACGTGACGAGAAAACAGTGACGTTAGCTAGCAATTATTATTTTATAACAATATATTATACAGGGCGAAAATAATTATCATAACAAGTCATAATAACAAAATTCTACCTATTATAATAATTGGTGCCCAATAAAAAGCAATAAAAATTAATAACAAAGATCATTTCATAACATTTGGCTCCCAACGAGGAGCGAAAATAATTAGCTATCAATATTTCATAACAATATATATATATATATATATATATATATATATATATATTTTCTTTGTTTTCTCGGAATAAGAGCCTTAGTCAGTCTATGTATTTTTTATTTGATACGACGTTTCGACATTGTTTATGTCATCTTCAAGTAAATTCTTGAAAATAATGTAAAACATGTAGAGTTAAAAACAGAATACGTTACATAACATCAAACAAATTCGATTAAAATCAGACATCACAGCATTGTCTAAACATGAAACGGAAAATCAACATAAATTCGATTTTAACAAGGTTGAAATTCTGACAAAAGAAAAAAATAGTAATGAAAATAAACTGATTTTTACATTTTGACACGGAAAAGTCTTGCATAAATTATAACAATAGAGCCCACATACTACAACTGAATATGTCAAACACTCCAATGTATTAAAAAAAATGGGAAAAAACGATAACAGATAAAACAAACTCTATACTAGCAATCTCAGAGATTAACAACGTTCATTCCAATTGTGAAATATGAACACGAATTGATTTGTTTGAAACTATGAACAGGATGTTCATGAAATCAGATGTGGAATCATCTGCGACTGAAAGATAAACTTTAGTCACTATCTTCCATCACTCAAGATAACCTCTTGTGGGGTATTCATGTTGAAAAGGGAAACATTATCAATTGAATATTGAATAGAAAGATTTTTCTATGAATTGAAAATCCATGAGAAAAATAAAGATATTTTTTGTGAATGTCTAACAGAAAACAACTACTTTACCGGCTAAAGCCACGCTGGACATTGAATTACATCTGATTCACAAAAAATTACTTAATTTTTATCGTGGATTTCTCAATTCACAGAAAAATATTTCTATTCAATTGAGAATGTTTTCCTTTTCAACATGAACACGAAATAATAAAAGAATACTGTTAAATTATATTGTAAGTTTTGAACGTCTCTTTGAATTTTTATCATATTTGTTTGATGTTATGTAACGCAGTATGTTTTTAACTTCACGTTTTACATTATTTTTAAGAATTTACCTGAAGATGCCATAAACAATGATTGTTGAAACGTCGTAACAAATAAAAAATACATAGACTGACTAGGGCACTTATTCCGAGAAAACAAAGAAAATAAACATGTGGTCAAGAAATTATAATATATATATATATATATATATATATATATATATATATAAGAAAGAGAGTAATATCGAGGGGAGTGTTAAAAACAAAATGGAAGGAATTTGATGGACATAGCCCTCAGAGAAAAGTGTTAACCGTAGACACGGTTTCGGGCTCTCGGCCCTCATCAGTACGGTGGAGAAGTGCGAGGATGATTTGTCGTTTTCTACCAATATCCACCGTACTGATGAGGGCCGAGAGCCCGAAACACGTGTCTACGGTTAACACTTTTCTCTGAGGGCTATGTCCATTAAATATATATATATATATATATATATATTATATATATATATATATATATATATATATATATATATATATATTTGATTCTGATATATTTTTTCACGAAAAACTTCAACAATGTACAAAAAAAATTAATGACTTCCATTCAGACAACATGAAATACCCCAAATTTCATTTCAATTGAAATTTAAGGTTCCACCTATCAGAGAAGAACACCAAAAACTCATTCAAAGTGAAAACTTTGGAAAATATTATTTAAAAAAAAAATCCTACATTTTAATCTAAGAGTGGTTTTCCATCAATAATTTAATAAATATTTGCTTTTTATTACATGCTCAATAGGACAAAATGTTCAGAATAGAGTTTTATAGTAGAAGCTGTAAATGATTATATATCTAGGTGAATCATTATTTTGATGTGATGCAAAGATATTTGGCATATGCAATATGTGTACCAAATAAGATGAAGATCGATCAACCTCTAAATATAAAAAAACCAAATCCAATAATTATTGAAATATAGATATATTTTTCAATATACCACGTTTATAAAACGGACTAAAAAGACATCTTAATGCCAGAGACATGTGGCAAATTTCATGTTTATTTCATTTAGTTTAAAATCGATTGCTCTTTACTATTATTATTATTTACATAATAATCAGGCAGACATGTAAGCGAGTTGATATTCATAGTCATCCAGTTCTGAGCTATGTTTGAAGATCAAATATCCCATCGGGAAGTTAGTTCAAAATGGTTTGCTTATATTATTATTACAAGATTTGTACCGAACGGACAAACAGACAACAAAAGCGAGTTAATATAAACAGGGTAAAATACATAAAATGAACCCTTTAATTTAGTTGTATTCAATTTCAGGGGAATGTATGTGTCATACTATTTTATGTATTCTAACGATGTTTAGTAGGTTATTTATCAATTTATTTGTAATTCATTTAGTTGTTACATTGAGTGACTATTTGGAAGGCAGTTAAATTCCGTGCTCATTGACTCATCGATCATTCTGTTGGTGCTATGGAGATATTGTGTTATTCTAACCTCACTTTTTGTTCCGTAAACGTTCTACAGACAAACATACAGACAAGAAAGAGACTTAATATTGCATTGTCACCCAGTTCTGAGCTATGTCATTCCACTACAGCGTTTTGTGATCACGACAAACATAAAAATTCAAATCGACGCTATTTTTAGTCCATTTTCTGTGATATTGTATTACATTTTGAACAATTGCATATTTATATTATTTTCAATCATTTCATTGCATACTGGATTACGAAATAACTAGAAAATACAATTTATCAAAAATGAGTTAAATTGTTCCTAACATAGGTATTAGTTCCTAACTTTTTCAATTCAAATCGATAGTGCTAATTATTTATTGGATATTTTGCTATTAAATTACACTATTTATTTTCCCACACTTAGTGCCACCTAAATAAAATTTTTTTTTTTAAAAAATTGTATGCAACTCGTGCAGAAAGCGTTTATTGCATCGACGTGACAACTTCAGTCGAGTGCAAAAAAACTACTTTTTGCACTTGTTGCATAAATAACTTTCTGATATCTCTAGACACAAAATAAAGAACATCAAATGTAGTGCAAGATATTTAGAATTTCAAAGTGTAAAATTGAATGGGAATATTTTTGAGAAACAAGTTTACATTCAGGAAGGTTGAGAGATGAACAATTGGAAATAAGCATATTTGTTCAAGAATATTTTTTTAACTAGTGTTTTTTTAATGAAATTCAACATAACAATTCAATCAATCTTACCTCTTCTGAAGAAGAAATTTCATCCATTGGTCATATTATGAAAGTACCTAGTGACAATATTTTCCTTGTTTTCGTAAGAGACTTTTGAAAGCAGGTTTCCTTCAGCTGAGTGAAATTGAACCAAACTGATATGCCTTTCATTCTGATTTTCAATTGACCGAATGTTTTCATTCCTGCTGTTTGCTGATGTGGATAACAAAATCTCAGAACTCCTGAAATAAATACATGGGTATTAAAAAATGTTATCAATTCAAATAACTAGGTGTGCTAGCCAACTATAAGTAATTTATTTTCATAAATGCATAATTTTTTTCAAAAATGAGTAAATAACCTACTCAAAATGTTTATATATGTTCTCTACTCGCTTTATCAAACTTTTCATGTTTCTCTTTATCAACTAGCCTGAAACTTTTCTGAATTGTTTGGATTCACGGTAAATAGGGTTTTCGTAAACTTAGTTGGGGGCTAGCATCAGGTCTCAATCTGATTTTATTCTTTACCACAATATATATCATCCTCCCTAAATAATTGCACACTGCAGACACAATTTTTGTCACTCAATTGCTCTTTAGTGGGATCCACTTAAGCTCTCATCCAAGAGTCATGCCTACGAAAAGTGAGCCTAAAAAAATAAAATTGAAGTGTCTCAGAAATCACATATCATTTAAATTGTATTGTTCTATCATTGTCTAAAGAGACAATGGTATTATATACTATATTTTACTTTGAATAAATGTATAATTCGAAATGAAAACGGAATTCTCGATTTTCTAATCGAACAAGCCAAACGCCAAAAGCAAACAAGAATCAAATTCTAGGCCGACACTGTCTCTTTATGCCATTTTCAGTGTCTATTTTCGTCGTGTCACAGGTAAATACCCCAAAAATATAACCTTAAATAAAATCTTGGAAGAATACTGATTCGTCAGTAACGGCGGCGACACCGAGGAGCGAAAAGCCGAAGCTTCGATTCGAATAGATGTAGTAATAAAGAAAACTGGACTGTTTGTCGCTGTCTGCCGAATTATTGTAGACAATGGCCGAATCTACATCATCAACATCTTTGACTATTTCGGAGTATACTGAACATTGTCCGTATAAATTCCTTATGAGAGTTGCTCTTTGGTGTTGACATCTACTCACCAATAATTTGAAACTGGTTGCAATATAAGAAATCAAACAGGCCACATCTTCGCACGTTTGATCCCACATATTTTCATATATGAGTGCATACACCAGGGTTTCTAGATTTTATGTTTAAATGCTTTGAAATTCTTTATATTTTGTGAAATTATTGGTGAATTTTTGAATTTCATTATTAGTTTTCTTCGATAACAGACATTTTCTTGTAACTCCTCGCCCTCAATTGACCTGCAGGGAGTGATCACGCTGTCAATTTATCTATTGCAATAAGAGATTCAGTAATCTACTATTGCCAGAGTCAAATTTCATCAAGCGACTAAACAATTATTAGACATTTTAGAACCAATTACGATTAGTGAATTACAACTGATCCTTCAGTAGTAAAGTAATTAACACAGTCAATAGTAGAATTTTATCCGCCAACAGCGAATACTGACTTTTCTTTCTGGTGGAAATTTACTATGTTACATTGAGTGTAAATCGATCATTTCGATTAGTAAGAATTTACGAACTTATTCGACGAATTTTAACTACGATACGAGAGTCAACATAATATATTGATTCCATCAGTCAATATCTACTTCACATAAGTGAGCATAAGTTACTATTCTAATGAGTTATTTTTCACCTTTTTTCCTTTTTTTATTAGAAATTTTCTAGTAGCAGTTGGTTAATTTGACCTGAAAGATCACTCTGAACATAAAATTAAGATTTTCATAAAATCATAATTGAATCTATACAAATATATAAAAATGGATGTTTTTTTCTGTATGTCTTTCATAGACTCGAAAACTACTGAAATTTATGGGTTATGTTTGACACATTACGGGAAAGGTTTTGAGAGTACTTGGATCAATTTTCATCAAGATGACGGACGAGTTCCGTGATTATTGTCCTTCGATTCAAAATTGGTATCTGTGGGTTTTTGGGATCGGAGATTACGATTATTTTATCAAAATCCATAAATTCAAGATGGTGGACGAGATTTGTGATTATAGTCCGATTCGAATCAAAATTGGTAAGTGGAGGTTTTCGGGGTGGGAGATAAAAAAAATGGCAAAATTCATAAGTTTAAGATGACGGACGAGTTTTGTGTTCATAGTTCCGATTCGATTCAAAATTATTTTGTCCGGCATGGTATTGCAACCCATGCCAGGTCCCGCTAGTAATACAAAATAACATACATGTTATTTATCTTTAAAAAATTTGGAAATCAGGCGTAGAATATAATATTATACAATGATACTCTGGAGGCATCGAAAAAACCGTAGATTGTTTTTTTATGTTTTTCCTCGGTTTTTTTTTTTAAATCTGAATTTGAGATATTCCAAGTGTCGGCCGTTTTGCAACCGGAGATGGACGTAGTAAAGGATCTGTCAGTTCGTAGCCGACAACGCGGATGTCAACATTTGCACTCTAGATGGATTGGGAGCATTTCATTCAATGGGTATCATCCGATGCGTCACACTAAAAGTCGATTCTCAAAGTTTCAAGGGCATATTTTCGAGTAACGTGCCACGAGCGTTATCAGAAATTTTGCGCAAATTCCATAGAACCAACCAAAAGATACTGATGACAATGGATGTACTCTATGAAACTCGACCCAATAAAAAAATCGTGCGATAGAACCAATAGTGCCCGAAGTTGTCTGGATGTTCGGGAAGAACCAGGGCTTTCCTTGAATATGCGGTTGGGATGGTTTTATGGAGAAAGCCTCGTCGCACACAAAGTAGGCGTCATCAACCGTTAGAGCATTGCCGTTTGCCCTCAGAGTACGACACGATGTATACAACTTTGCTGTATGCAGCAGAAAAATCAAAGCAGGCTGGTCACCAAACATGTGTGATTTCGTTTGATCAGATGTTCTTCGTTTAGGCGGATTCCACACGTTGATGCCCTTTTTGGGGTGTATTAGGTTTATCATGGCAGGTAGAGGATTGAAAGAGCTATTGTCCTTGATTTACGCACCAATATCTGTTGAAAATATGTTGTTAGGTCATGCCTATGCGGGAGCAATCTGAGAACACACCTTAGTCAATCTTGCTTTAAGTCACATCATTTTATCCAAGATTGATTTTACTGAAGATGAAGAACTTGAAATGGAAGAAGTTGTCACAAGCTTCGACGATGGAAAATTTGACTTGAAAATCGAGAACGACGTACTCAAAGGTGCATTGGAGAGATTTTCTGAAAAATGGAAGAAATGGAGAAAAATGGACCGACAGCACAACTTCGGATACAATACTTCCGGATGGTAACTCTCGTGAAGCATTTTATCGAGGCGGAGAGAAGTGGCACCTGGGAATTACATTTGTCCTGCATTGAAAAAATGCATTCTTCCACGCGGCGGATCACTTCAATTATGCGTTATCGGCCCGATTGTATTTGCAATTGGTTGCCTTCAAACAAAAATGAATCTTCGCGAGTACCGGCAATTTGTGAGCAATGGATGTTTCACCATCAGGCGCTCTGAAAGGTTCTGGTCAGGGATCTGGAGCTATATGACGATCGAACAAACGTTAATGAGATCTATGAAGTCAGTCGGAGGAGAGACACGGGGCAAAGGAGTTACCGACAATGTTTTTGACAAAATGGACTCTCGGCATGCCGATAATACAAGAAGTTTCAGAAAGCGTAGAAGACTTTGCGAATGTTTTCCTCCTCTACTGAGCAGCACGTCGACGCAAGGCCATCACGCCAGATGAGGGATGACGCCGTTTGTAAGAAGTTGATGCAGTGGTTTTCGGAGCACCCCGCTTTCCCACTATTGGACAAGATCGTATCTTTGAGTACCGGGGTCGTCGGTGGTTCTACAATCAACTGTTTTGAAGCCACAAAAATTGGATTCCAATTGCTGCAGGACTCAAAAGGTAAGATAATTTCTGACGTCCAGTTTTTTCGAAAAAATCGAGTCAGATGCAGTTCTAGCAATCGATACAATACTGCTGTACCAACGTATTTCATTTGCAAAAAAATCGCAACAGCAATTGGAGGAATACTTCGAATACGAACTTGACCTTACCTCTTATCGTTATTTGACGAAAATGGTATGCGAAAAATCGCGAAATCCAAGATGGTCCCTTTGTTTTCACCAGGCATAGACAAATATCCGATCTCCTTCGAAATGACATATGTGAATGATGGGGGATATTTGATTCACAAAATTGTTTGGAAGAAGTTGAATCATTTTCTCGAATTTGCAACTATCACGTGAAATTTGTCGAGAAACATTACGGCGATGTAATCATCGTTTTTGACGGATACTCAGAAGATATTTCGAAGTGAAGCACAAATACCTCGGAGAGATTTCTTCTCATCTCATCACGATGTTGATTTCGAAGTTAAACAGAGCGGGTTCCGCAAGCTGATGAAGATGCTGACAGACTTATCGTACGAACAGCACTTGATATCGTTGGGAAAGGATATCGATCTGTTGTTTATGTTGACGGGAAATGCCGAGAATATTAAAGCAATGTTTTTTACCTGAAGCCAAGCAAAGGAAAAACTGCAAAGGTACTTCTCGAAAAGCCTGAGAAATGTCTGAATGCATTCTAGTTTGCCATGCCTTGAGTGGTTGTGATACAACCTCGGCTTTGTTCAACCAACAGAAAACATGAATAGGATATCTAGTACAGAAACTAGACGATCTGCAAACGGCGATAATGTTGTTCAAGGATCCAACCGCGGAACACGATGAAATAGATGACGCCGGAGAAAAATTTTTGGCTGCGTTGTAGGGAGGCAAGCCAGGCGTTACCTTGAACAGGTAACGATACACTGGCTTCACACGTTCCATTACGAAAAGCAAATTCAATCTTGCGAGCTTACCGCCAACCAAAGCTGCAGCGAGACAACATTCACTGAGGGCTTATCATCAAGTGCAGTGGTGGCTTGGATATAAAAAAAAAGCTGAATCGTGTGGGTGCCAGCAAGGACTTCATGAACTAACACCGGTTTCAACATCTCTGGAAGCTGCTTCTCAAGAACTCCTCAAGTTGGTGTCATACGGATGCCCGACAGGGTGTGGAAGAGCTTGCGGTTGCAGAAAGGCCGGTTTGAAATGTTCCGAAATGTGCACATATTGCAATGGACTTTTTTGTACGAACGCAAGGGCTACACTAAATGCTGGATCTGACAGCGAAGATGAAGATGACAGTCTGCAATATGCTCTGTCACAAGGTGAAACTGAAGGAGCTGCTGAACAGTCATATTCTTCCTTGGATGATGGCTGCAACTGGACGGCAAAGATACAACCGACAACGTAAAAGCAAACCTACACAGCTCGCCAGAAAATGCAGAAAACGAATCTGGATCCCTGTCTAAAAAGGAGGATGATTTTCAACCTGAACCTTCTACCAAAAGTAGAAAGAAACATTTGCGCAAAAACTGGTCCACCGCACATTTCACACACATAAACATACACTCACATACACAGGCACACGCAGACAAAAACAAACTTTTGTTGACTACAATTTTGTACGAACTAGTGTTCTGCTCCACCTACACACAGACACTCGCATACAGATTTACCCCAGTAAACCAGTGACATCACTATGACGTCACATCACAAATTTTCGAAACTTTTCGATGTGAAGTCACTTCAACATTACCGCAACGTCCTTTTTGGCACTGCATCGGGAATTTCCAGCGCGTCATTGATTTACTAGAACATATCCATAGACAAAATTTGTAGCAGACCATAAATTTTTTTATTATTTCATAAATAAACGTCTAAAACGTGAAGTGCAGTTGAAATTCATTAGATCCTCACTTTTTTAACAGCTTGGAGAGTTTTAGACTCCATAATTATTATCTAATTATCCACGTTGCGTTTCGTGTGTAACATTGACTGAAGGAAAATACTTCAAATGTAGGTAATTTCGAACTTTGTCTATAGAAACGTTATTTTTGCTTATGGCACTTGAAGTACTTCTTGATGCTTGACGGTTCTGACTATATTCAGATCGAACAATATCAAGAATTTAGCACTTTGATGTATGACGGTAAAAATGTCGAACTAATTCATTCATCATAAAAGATACTAGTTTGGACAAAAAAATTCAAATTCGTTTGATTTAATCCTGATGAATTTCCAACAGTAGATGGAATTCTGGTAAGAGGCTAAAAAATCAAGAACATATGAAACCTACACCTACACCTTTCAACTGAATTATTCGTATTCAGCAGTATTTTTTTGTGAATTTCACAACAGCGCAATAGGAAGGCATTATTATCCACAAATTCAACAATATAACAAAACTTATTCAACAACTGAATTTTCGCTGAAATCGGTAAAAATGTTGTACTCTCCAACGTAAACAAAGAAGAATAATGTTGTTGAACCTCCAGAGTCGACCATCTGTCAAATGTGTACTAAACCATGATTGTATAATGCATCACAAAAACAATAAAAATCTGCAGCTATATACTTCGAGGACACAAATGTACAGAGCAGAAGCAGAACAAAAAGCAGTAAGTATACAATGAACTTATCGGATCACTTCAAGTATTTCAATTTTGAGATCAGGATTTTGCAGTAATGGAGTCGCTTAATTTTCATACATCAATTTTTCCTTTTTCTGTAATTTCACGTAAATGTGGATTGTGTTATATGCTCCAGAAGAGTTTATCTAATATCAGAAATTATAAAAGTAAAATTAGAGTAATTGTCAATTCTGTTTTTCAGACAATTATGCAATAAATCTCGTGAAATGTAAAAGAATTCTAAGTACGGTATTCTCTAATGTAAAACAAAATTAGTAACTCCAATCAAAATTAGTGTTCTAGACTTGACTTCAGGGGTATAAACTTAAGAAGATTGTACGAAACATGACTTCATGGGTATAAACTTGCTAAAAAAGTGTCACTCAAAAAAAATCAAATTTTTACATAACCATATGGTGAATCACATAGTAATTCAGACGTTCTGACCAAATGATACAGTGAAATTATAATTCAAATGTCAATGTTACATGATTTTACCAAATGGTAATATCAAATAATTGTACTGAATGATTGCATTACGTGATACCTACTGAATGATTATCTGTACGTACAAATACTAAATGGTAGTAGATAATTATGTCTTATTAGGTGGTATTTTCACATAGAAAACCATCAAGTAAATCTATGTGTTGGAACTATACAGTGTTATCATCTGATATAACCATTCGGTGGAGTCGTCTAATTTCACTATCGGGTATCGTGAAAAGGACGATATAATTCGACAAATCGCTCAAAAGGACGAAAAAATTACGGCTTCGGTAATTTGGACCTTCAATCATTTTCTTCTGATAATAAAAGCCGATTCCTAGATCGAGTGAGCGAAAATTGCAAAACATTAACATTTTTCGAAAATCGCCTCAATTGATAATATTCCATTGCCCTGCTTTCCCGACGATTTATGGGCTTGCAAATTCATGAGTCACCTTGTTCGCCTCTCCAGAACTCTGAGAAAAAATGCACAAAGTTTGGAATTTTGTGTCATCCGCGAAAATTGACTCAATTGCCAATATTCCATCGCACTGCTTTCCCGACGGTTTATAGGGTTGCAAATTTATAAATAGACTTATTTGCCATTCCAGAACTTGGAGAAAAAATTGCAAAAGTTTGGAATTTTTGTGTCATCCGCGAAAATCGACTTAATTGAAAATATTCTATTGCCCGGCTTTCCCGACATTTTATGTAAAAATTTGCAAATTCATAAACTTGTTTGCCATAGCAGAACGTTAAGAAAAAATGATCAAAGTTTGGAATTTTGTGGAATTTGCGAAATTGCTTCTAACAATAATGTTCATTTCCGCCATCAAGTTTGCAAAGCCCGAAAACATTGTTTGCAATTTCGTGTTTAGCGTTATCCATAATTTTTGATGTTCCGTACACATGACAAATTTAAGAATTTTAGGGGTGACCGAATCATGATTTTACCACAAATTTGCACAATGTTTGCAATTTTGTCACCAGAATTAGCGCTAATTAGAACGTAATCAAGGATTATTCGTATTTCCGGTTGGAAATTGCGTGTGCAAGTTCTACAAGGAATGTAGAAAAGAATTAGGGAATAACCTGCAATTTGCACAATGTTTCAATTTTGTCCAAGGAGAATTTGAGTAATTTCCGGTCACGGATGAGTGTGCAATTTTTATATTTTGTCTTTACTGGATGCCTCAACATACGGCAGTGCTAAAGAAATGTTTGTAATTATTGTGAATTGGCGGTCTATTTTGACTGGCCTTTACAGTTATGAGTAGTAATTCATTAGGAGTTGAGTTCATTAAAGGTGAAATCTCATTTAGTGCAGTGCGGTAAGTACATTACTGTGTTGTAATTGTGAAGTGTACTAAGCAGACAATAATTGGTCAAGTATTTCAATAAGAGGCGAACCCCAGTTTGGTAATAATATACAATACATTTTGAATGACTTATTAAATGACACGTTTTTCCAGATGTGGTGAAGTTTGGCCTGAACTAACGATATCACTACCATTTTGCATATTCCTAAGTTCAGAGAGAAAGATGATTTGGTTGGTTCGCTCATTCGAGTTCCCATATAACTGTAGTAGTTTTTGAAATATCATGCATCTGGTCTATCACTTTTCGCAAAAGTCATAATTTGTTATTTCGCAATAGTTATAATCTGTTATTTCGCAATAGTCATAATGGTTTTTTCATCATGAAAATATAATTGGTTCATAACATAAAATGATATGAGTTTCTAGACACTGTAAAAGTAAATGTTTTTCTGCATAATCTTATGGACTTGTGCCTTCAATGAATGAATAATGTGCAATGACAGATTTATTCTCAATTGATATTAGAAGAGAGGAATTGATAATTTCCTATTCAATGCACTCTGTATCTGAAAATGAATAATAGAAGGGTTGAATGATAACTTTTTCTATAAGATTGGTGCACCTTTTTTACTTATGTTTTCACCACTTGTACAATAATATCACCACTCAATAATTTCCTGAATATACTTCTGCAGATATATCCCCTCTTACCAGCGATTTTCTTTAGTGTTTCGAAATATCGTTTCACTGAATTCACAATACACGAAAAGAATATAAGATCAGTAGTGGAAAATTAAAACAAATACAAATACTTATTATTATTATTATAATAACACAAGAGATTTGACTAAAGAGGAATTGAACATATAAAGTTTCAACATATGCCGCCGCCACGGGTGAAAATGATTTCATTGGTCAGATTATATTCTAGAGTAGGACTAATAGCTAAACTGATTATTCTATACATATTTAATTCATATTCACTGATGGTAACAAAAATGCATTCATTCCTAACATAACAATCAACATAAATTTTCTTTTTACTTATATATATATATATATATATATATATATATATATATATATATATATATCTAGAGGATAAACAGGGTGTTTTATAATTAAATGCTGATCCTAAAGGGCGATAATCCTTGGATGATTTTGAGAAAAATTCTTCATATGAACATAGGTCCGCAACCGCTTTATTTCTGAGATACAGGATGTTGGAATTTAACAAAAAAAATCAGTTCTTCCTCAATATATCTGAAACCGCTTTGGCTTTTTTTTCTATTTTGTAAAGGATTTCTTAATTTTCATCAGTGGCGTCCCTGTTAACATACCCTGCAATATTTTTGATCAAAATAATGATACGCCACTGTCTTTTTCCCAAATAAATATTATTTTTTAATTTTCCTCTATCTTCTCATAAAACTGGTCTTCTGCCTTTTTTTGTCCGGTGAACGGTTTTTGAGTTAGAAAATAAAATGCATTAATTTGCTTGCCCCTATGCGAAATCAGCCGTTGAAGAATAGTAGGCTAGAAACATCTAGTATGCTAAGAACACATTTCGTTGTTTTCAACATAAATAATTTTGACACTTCTTTAGCTAGATACGTGATATTATTGACGTTATAAAAACTTGTTTATTAAAAAAAACATGGTAAATTTTACAAATACCGAATTAGCAGACATGCATTACTTGTATGGGATTGCTGATGGGAACGCATATGAAGCCAGGCGACTGTATCAAGAGCGCTTTCCAAATAGAATGGTTCCTGAGGCTCGAACGATTTCAAGCACCCCACAGAAGGTTATGTGAAACAGGAAGTTTTGAGCCAAATCATCACTCGAAAGGAGCACATTGGACTGCAAGAACTCCAGCAATCGAGGTAGCTGTTTAAAATTCAGTTGACGGAAATCGTGAAATAAGTACGAGGCAAGTTGCCAATAATTTGAATATCGCCCATATTCTAGTATGGAGGATTCTTCATGATTATTTATTATATTCCTATCACATTCAACGGATTCAGGCTCTACTTCCTCGAAACATTCCATTACGAGTGAATTTCTGCCAATTGTTTCTCCAAAAAGTGACCCAAAATCCTTCATTTGACAGGGAAATTTTATTCACGGACAAAGCTAGTTTTACTAAAAAGAGGATCAGAAATTTTCATAATAATCATTTTTGGGCCGAGGAAAATCCGCATGCAATCGTGTAATCTCATCACCAGGCGCAGTTCTCATTAAATGTATGGGCTGCAATTACCTAATTAGACCTTTTTTTACCACGCAGATCAAATGGACATAATTAACGACGGTTTCTTGAAGATAATCTGCCAATTCTGTTGGAAGATGTTCCTACTTTAATGCGAAACCGCATGTGGTTTATGCAGGATGGTGCGCCTGCTCATTTTAGTGCTCTGGCACGCGAATATTTGAACCAAAACTTCCATAATCGCTGGATAGGTCGTGGGGAAACAGAGTCATGGCCAGCTAGATCCCCAGACTTAAACAGTCTTGATTATTTTCTTTGGGGACATCTTAAGACTTTGGTGACAATTCTAACGGAGGAAGAATTGCGAATCCGCGTAATAGTTTCCTGTGAAGCAATAAGGAATACTCAAGAATTTTCCAAAGAGTACGCGAGTCAATGACAATGAGGGCTCGTAATAGTTATGTTTTTGAAAATAAAAAAAGTATTTTTATGCGTACTCATTACAAAAACTAAATAATAGTTACCATAAAATTCCTTTGGGTACCACAATTGTGAAATTAAGACTAAGAGAAAAAATCGAATAGGGACAAGCAAATTAATGTATTTTCATGAGAAGATAGAGGACAATTACAAAAATAATATTATTTCTGTCATATTTTGATCAAAATGGGCATGTTAACAGGGACGCCACAGATGAAAATTAAGAAATCCTTATCATGGAAAAAAATGTATTTTATGCGTACTTTGCCTGTACCAAAAATTGAAAGAATAAGCCAAAGCGGTTTCAGAGATAATGGGGAAGTACTGATTTTTTTGTTAAATTTCAACATCCTGTATCTCAGAAATAAAGCGGTTGCGGACTTATGTTCATATGAAGAATTTTTCTTAAAATCATCCAAGGATTATCGCCCTTTAGGATCAGCATTCAATTGTGAAACACGCTGTATAGTACTGATGACTTCCACGAATATATTCCACAGCCTTGGCTACCTTCGAAATCATTTTAGAACCCACTGCTCTCTGTAACCGCTGATATTTCCCTATAGCATCCTGAACCATAGCTGCTGCTGCAGAAATTTTGTCAGGGGTCATTAGTGATCTCATGGATTCTTTATCGAGTCCGGAAAATCCTGGGAATGTTATGATACAGATTGGTGTGATAGAACAAAGTGCTGTTGTGAAAATTCCTCCGACCAATAGAAGCGCCGCCCCTCCAATGAGAAACATTCCAAATTTGGCCAACGCCCTCAGTGAAAATCGGATAGCATTCTGAAAAAAAAAAGTTTATTAGAGTTATTTGGAAAAAAACAATGTTTTGGTGTATGTCTATAGTTGCTCTTTATTTGGTATCTCACTTCACGACGTTAAGAAAAATCGTGTATTTGCCATTCATGGTCCCAAGAACCCGAAGATACCTTCAGTTGGAAATTGAAGATATCTCCAGTTGGAAATGAAATCAAACTGGAGTCCACATTTATCAGCAGAATGGAATTAAATTCGGTACAAAAATACTACGTGTCCATAACTCAATTATTGAATTCGAATTTGTAGTGAATTGGCCATACACAATTACGGTTGTTGTAACATTAAACAAAATTCTCAATTTGTAATTTACATAGCAATATCTGCGAGCCATATAACATTTGAGAGAACTCTTTGAATTCTAATTTTCATCTAAAGAGTTTTTTCCTAGGATGTGTACAAAGAAAGAAAATTGTTGAATACTATCGATATTTTTCAATGAATGTGTAATTTTTGTTCCCTATGTTCTAACATACAGAGCGGTCCATAGGTATGGAATAAATTCATTTTTAGCGTTATTATTATTTGTTTAAAAAAACCTGAAAAAGTAGATTTCTATTGTCAATTTGACAATTCACAGTGGGAAAATATTACCCCCTTCTTGCACCCCCTCTGAATTATGAACAACCCCTAAAAAAATTCAAATGGGAAGGGGAACTCGTGTGGCACCTTGTTCAAAAGGGATTTTCATTCTCTGTTCAGCAATATTGAGTTCAAATTTGGTGCAATCATAACGAGAAAATGTATTTTGAAAATGTAAAATTTTGATACTTCACGTAGAATGAAGGAAATGATGTCACATAAGTTTAAGGAGAATTTTTCAATTTATTTTACAATAAAATTAAATGTTCAAAATGACCACCATTCACTTCTTGATAATAAGCAAGTCGATCTTGGAATTCTCGTACAACATTTTGTAGGACCTAAGGGGTTACGTTGTTAATTTCTTCTTTTAAATCTGCAATATTGTCTGGTCTATTGAAATATACTTTTGATCTTAAATAACCCCATAAGAAATAATCAGGTATTTTCTTATCTGTTTTGCTAGACACCAAAATATTATCCACAAAACTCACATAAATAATGTAATGTCAATCTAGTAGCTACTGTTATTTTGATATTTATAAGTTGCTGACACACGTCAGTGTATCGAAAAATATGTGTGTGTCTATTTGATTTAACTATGGCTCATTTATCCGAAACTCATAAAATAGACATTTCAATTATGATTGGTTGCGGTAATAAAACAAGAACTCAAAAGGAAGTTTGTGAAATGTTTGATAATAAATACCCTGGTCAACACGTCTCACAGTCTAAGTTAGCAAAATAGAAACAAAATTTCGTGAAACTGGACATGTAAAAACTATTCAAAACCCAGGTCGAAATGTTAAATTGGATGAGGAAAAAAGTTATAATATGTACTGTTAGCGATTGAGGAAAATCCGCATATGACAAGTAGACAGCTTGCCGCCGGCAATGATGTAAGTAAATCATCGATATTGAGAGCTTTACATAAAGAAAAATACCATCCTTATAAAGTTCAGTTGGTTCAGGAGTTGAATGAGGATGATCCTGATAGAAGGCAACAATTTTGTGAACTGATGATGGACAGAATGAAAGCAGATTTGCAGTTCATAAACAAAATTGTTTTTTTCTGATGAAGCTACTTTCCATTCAAATGGAACGGTTAATAGACAAAACTGTAGATATTGTAGCAGAAAAAATTCTCATTGGATGTGTGAGGCTCACACACAATATCTCAAAAAAGTGAACGTTTGTGCTAGTATTATTAACAACAAAATTATTGGCCCTTATTTTTTTGAAGGCACAGTTAATGGTGGGGTATCTAGATATTTTGATGAACTTTTTACAGCCTACATTAAAAATACTTTTTCCTGATGTTAATGATCCAAATGCAATAAATAGATCAATTTGGTACCAACAAGACGGAGCTCCACTGCATTACAAACGTATTGTTAGAGATTATTTGAACAAAGGTTTTCCCAATAGGTGGATTGGAAGAAGTGGAACGATTGAATGGCCGCCTAGATTTGACTCCCCTCGTTTACTTCTCATGGGGTTATTCAAAATCAAAAGTATTTTTCAATAAGCCAGACAATATTGCAGATTTGAACGTTAGGATAAAAAATGTTGTACGAGAATTCTAAGATCGACTTGCTTATTGTCAAGAAGTGAATGGTGGTCATTTTGAACATTTGATTTGATTGGAAAATAAATTGAAGAATACTTCCCAAACATTATGTGACATTATTTCCTTCATTCTACGTAAAGTATCAAAATTTGACATTTTCAAAATAAATTTTCTCAGTTGCACCAAATTTGAAAAACTTAATATTCTGAACAGAGAATCAAAATCCTTTTCGAACAAGGTGCCACCCGACCCCCTCCTCATTTAAAATTTTTGAGGGGTGCTCATAATTCAGAGGGGGTGCAAGAAAGGGGTGATATTTTCATACTGTAAATTGTCAAATTATTTCAGGTTTTTCAAACAAATACACAATAACGCCAAAAATGAATCTATTCCATTCCTATGGACCGCACTGAATATGTGTGTATATGTTCATTCATTTGTTTCAGTTGACAAAAATTCATCTATCCTCGATTTACTTAACGTTAACAATTTATCATTGAGTTGTCATTGGGGAATTCACATACAGGGTGTTACCAAATAAGTGCGGAAGTTTTCAGGAGGTGATTCCGTGTCGAAAATTAAAGGGGTCTTTCATGTGAACAGAAGCTCTTAGGCCTTTCCTTGAAAAGTTATACGTTTCCAAAAATAAGAAAAAAATAGTTTTTTTTTTCTTGAAATTGCTGAAGAGTTGGAAAAATGGTATTTTGTGGGCATGTTCTACCAATAAAAAAGCTACCTATGAATATTTTTAATTTTGTTGTGATCTTTTAAAGGGGTGAAACATGCAACCCCTATCCGATTTTCAACAGATATTTTTAAAAATGTATGTTGAAAAGAACAATTCATTGCAAAACTTTTTTAACTCCTGTGTTGTGTCCTGATAAAAAAAAATACAAGGTTGTGCATGAACGGATCTTCTGTAAATTGAATCGAAAAAATCTAGAAGGTGGCTGTCACGTTTTGTTTGCACAACTTGTGACTTCAATCGTACTATTTCAAAATCGAAAAAATCTAGTAGGTGGCTGTCAAGTCACTTTGATTTCTATGTGGTAGTTGGAAGTTCAATTGTGTCTTTTGAATCTTCAATATTATTGATTACACTAACGCTGAAATGGCCGATATGCATTTTATGTATGGTCGTGCCAATGGAAATTATTTGGAAGCTAGACGGCTCTATGCAGAGATGTATCCTCAGCGCGTGATACCTCATCACACAATTTTTGCACATCTTCACCAACGTCTCTGTGAAAAAGGGTCTTTTCAAAAACAAACAACTAATTGTGGTCGTCCACAAGTAATAAGAACGGTGGAACTGGAAGAATAGGTTCTCAATATGATGAAGATCGTCCGAAATTAAGTACAAGACAAATTGCTAACACACCTAATGTTAGTAATGAACTAATCTGGAAAATTTATCCTTACCATATTCAACGAGACCAGGCACTTTTGCCGCAAGATTTTCCCCATCGAGTAGACTTTTGTCAATGGAGTCTTCAAATGATTACCCAAAATGCTCAATTTTTAGAATATTCACTGACGAATTCAACTTTTCGAGGCAAGGGATCACAAATGTCCTCAACAATCATCTATGGGCCGAAGATAACCCACATGCAATTCAAGAAGGTCAGTATCAATATGAATTTTCACTTAACGTGTGGATCGGAATTATTGGCGAAAATATTATTGGACCGTATTTTCTACCATCAAGGCTAACTGGTGCAACCTAAACAAATGTTCTTCAGGAGCAGCTTCCCATTTCACTTGGAAATGTTCCACTAGCATTCGACCACGAATGTGGTTTATGAACGATGGTGCGCCTGTCCATATCAGCATAACTGCTCGTCAGTACTTGGACGACGTGTATCCAAATCTGGGGTCTCCTGAAATTCTTGGTTTATACGACCCCCCATTAAATGTGTGGATGATTTAAGGAATAGCATCATTGCAGCCTGCGAGACAATCCAAAACACACCAGGAATATTTTAACGTTTGCGCCAGCCTATGACTCCAGACTTGACCTGAGTAATGGTTGGAGGTGGTCATTTCGAGCAGTTTCTATAACTCCGTTCCGTTTGATCTTGTTGCCTTTATTCGTTGTAATACACATAATTTTGTTTTATTTTGTATTTTTAATTGGATATTCTATTGAAACAAAACATGGTATTGGTACATGCCTACATTAAAAGTTAAAACAATCGGAATAATTTTAAAGTACTACGATTGAAGTCACAAGTTGTGCAAAAAACGTGACAGCCACCTACTAGATTTTTTAGATTCCATTGACAGAAGATCCGTTCATGCACAATGTTGTATTTTATTTTTCAATTAGGTAACTATTGCTTTTACGGACACAACACAGGAGTGAAAAAGTTTTGCAATGAATCATTTTTTTTTCAACATATATTTGAGAAATTTTGTTTCGTTGAAAATTTCTGGTAGAGAATGGAAAGGGGTTGCATGTTTCACCCCTTTGAAAGATCACAACAAAATTCAAAAATATTCATAGGTAGCCTTTTTGTTGGTAGAACAAACCCACAAAATGTTATTTCTTCAACTCTTCAGCAATTTGAAGAAAAAAAACCCTAGTTTTTTTCTCATTTTTGGAAGCATGTAACTTTTCAAGGAAAGGCCTAAGAGCTTTTGTTCACAAGAAAGACCCCCTTCAATTTTCGACAAGGAATCACCCCCTAAAAACTTTCGGACTTTGGTAACACCCTGTATATCGTAATAAATGGTGAACTAACTCTACCTTTCGAACTGGCTGTGTCATCAGGTTGTTTTGAGTTTTGGCTCCACTAAAGGTAACCCTGTTCATAGATTAGCAAAAAAGGAAGCATATCGAATTGTTTGAAAATATGAACAAGGTGTTCATGAAATCAGATGTGAAGTTATTTGTGACTGAATGATACGTCACTATCCTCCATTGTTGAAGGTAACTTCGAGAGGATATGGGAACATCTGCTATGAAAATATCTGTGAACCCACTTTTCTACGAGAATAATTCAAGCAACATCGTCAACCAAATGGACTGATCTTCTTGGAATGAAATTCAACAGTTTCAGGGATGTTTGGATACCGCCCCTCACACATGGGAACAGTATCTTGAAATATGGATGTGAGCTTCATGAAAAGTTTTTAGTACGGAAGAGGATTCCAAGCTCATGTAAAGTTGAATTCGCAATAGTTCTGACTACCTAAAATCATTAAATTGGTCAAGGTCAAATCGACTTTTCTGGACAACACACAATATTGGTTATTGGTTGCAGTAAACACACATATCGTGCATGCTTCTTCCACGCAGTTCAAGTTTCCTGGAAAATCGTAGATGCTTTGCAGGTGAAATTTATGTGAAGTATCATCTGCAATATATTCAAAGTATTGTTGATGGCTCGCAAGATGCCCAGATCTTACACCAATGAACTAATACGTCTGGGGACACATGAAGAGTCTGGTTTACTATGTTTCGCCTATGTCAACCGTCGAAGATTTAAGGACCCTCATAATTAACGCTGCAAATGAAAAATACAGAACTCTTCGACTCCCGTGTTGTAAAAATCAATCAAGGACAAGAATACGTGCCTGCATTAGAAATATGGAATCACACATTGGAAACTAATTGTAAATTCGAATCTAGAGTACAAAATACACCAGTTTTGAAAATTACGATTTTTCACTTATTCACGATTAAGTCCATTTATATAACCATTTTTCAACGTATGTCTCGTTATATATCAAATAAAGCGAGAATGTTTTTGAAATATTGCATCGGTAAAGTTGCATAATGATTTTTTGCAAAAAATTTGCATTTTGTCATGGAAAATTATAAATTTTTTTAACTTTCAAGAGTTTCTAATTCATCATTCACAGATAGTACAAAACTGCTACCCTTTTTTTAATTTATTATGACGTACTGGGGTGTTACCCAACTAGGAACACCAAAAACTAATAATAAATACGAGATGTTTTTTGAGTTGTATAACCTCGTTTTGCCAACAGAAAACAAGAAAATAAGAAATATTTTGAAATTGGCCAACTTTTGCCCCGTCTACCCAAGGGTGATTCGATGGCTTATGACCTCTACTACCACCCGTTGAAGGGATGTCTCCAGTAACCCTGTATATACATATATATATATATATATATATATATATATATATATATATATATATATATATATATATATAATTATATATTTATATATATTACTGATAATTCTGCAGTTACTCATTGCCTTTTGAATTTGATACAAAGTTGTTCGTCATTTATACTGTTAAGTACCATAACCGTAATCACCCAATTTTGTTTTTTGCCACAGGGCAAAATATTTTTACAGTTTTATTGTCGAAAATCGGGAATTTATTTGATATTTTATTTTTCACATCCAATATCCAGTGCGACTTTTTATAGTCCCCCTCTATCAAATTTTTAATGGTTCGACGGAGACGAATAGGACGAAAACCATTTTGAATGACATTACCAGTACTACTTTTTGAAATGTAAGACATTGTGATTGCTCGATAGACTGCGCGGAGGGGCACACCAACTGAAAAATTTCAAATATCATGGGCAGTCAAGTGGCACATCGTTGAAAAGATAACTCAATTTTATTTTCAACCATCTAGTTTTTTTAATTTCATCCATACGTTTTTTCACAATATGCATTTGAAATGTCAAGTATAACAGAATTTAAAATGCATGTTGTAAAAAATAAATTGACAAAATTAAAAAGAATCATTCTAAATAGTTTAGTCCCGTTGTTCTATGTCGAACCGTACAAAAGTTAACAGGGCGGGGGGGACTATAAGAAGCCGCACTCGCGATTGTGATTCCGTAAAACAAAACAAAAATTGAATTACCATTTCAACGATGTGAAACTTGACATCTGTGCCTTTCGAAATTTTCGAATTTATGTGCCCCCAGCTCTCTCTGTTGAGTAATAGTAATGTATCTTCTCTAAAAAGTAGGACCGGTAATACCATTCAAAATAATTCGTCTCATTATTTCACATCAAACCGTTCAAAAGTTATCGAGGCAAGGGTACCATTCAGATCCGCACTCATGCTTGACATTTCAAATGCATATTATGAAGAGACGTTTAAACGAAATAAAAAAAGACAATTGAATTATATGTTCAACGATGTGCCACTTGACCCCCCATGCTATTTGAAATTTTCAAGTTCAATTTCAAAATGTAGTATCGGTGATATCATTCAAAACGGTTTGTGTCCCATCGTTCAATGTCGAACCGTTCAAAAGTTAACAGGGGAGGGACTATAAAAAGCCGCACTCTATGGTGTTAAACGTACCAAAGACCGATTGTCTCCGTAGGTATTGATGGTAGTTACTTTTTGGGACATATGTGGTAATAAAAGCACGGTTTCATTGAAATACAATAGAAAAAATACAATATGTATTTTTTAGCTTCGACAGAGTTTCTTCCTACTCGTGTAGGGAAAAGCATGGAAAAGCTCATTAACGGAAATTTGATTTTCATTAAGTAAATATCAAGGGCCTAGCATTTCAATTTTAGTAACATAAGAAACCCAATAGTCCGTGAGATTCCCACGCAAGCATGAAAAAGAATGTTAGAGGCAAAACCTTATTTTATTCATTTCAATAGAAACTATTTTTCTCTCTCCATATTATCCATACCTCAACCCATGAGATCATTGGTCACATTCGTCCAAATTTTGGGAAACATTGGAAACTTAGCTTATTAAGGACAAAAATTTCAAATGAAAAATATTTTAATTTTTTTATGTACAATCAACCTTTAGTGGTTATGCAAGAAGTTAGAATTACAACATATATATATATATATATATATATATATATATATATATATATATATATAATTGTGACTGGCAATAATAAAGAAGTGCAGAGGGGGGCTTTTTTACAAGCTTTTATTTAACTTGCAATGTTTGTATGTTCGGGTCAAATCTTGAAACTGAATTTTGACCGACTTCTAGTGGTTCGATTAATTTGAACATTGGTGACAATGCATTATGGAATTTACGTCAGAGGAAAAAACAAAATAGCGGCTCTAAGATGGCGGACGATATTTGTAATTTGATCTAAAATTGGTATGTGATGGTTTTTGGAGTCGGAGATTATTAATTTTTGTCAAAATTCATAAATTCAAGATGGCGACTACAATATTGGTATCTGGGGGTTTTCGGGCTCGAATATAATGAATTTTTTGTCAAAATTCATAAATTCAAAATGGCGGCCCCAAGATGGAGGACGAGTTTTGTAATTATGGTCCCATTTGATTCAAAATTGGTATGTGGGGGTTTTCGGAGTCGGAGATTATGACTTTTTTGTCAAAATTCATAAATTCAAAATAGCGGCTCCAAGATGGAGAACGAGTTTTGTAATTATGGTCCAATTCGATTCAAAATTGGTATCTGGGGGTTTTCGGAGTCGGAAATATGAATTTTTTGTCAAAATTCATAAATTCAAAATGGCGGCTCCAAGATGGGGACGAATTTTGTGATAATGGTCCGATTCGATTCAAAATTTGTATACGGCGGTTTTCGCGGTCGGATATTTTGATTTTTGTCAAAATTAATGAATTAAAGAGGGTGGCTTTAGTGAGTGATTTTGCGATTTTTTAAATTGGTGTGGTTTTTGGGGTGAGATTATGATTTTATGATTCCTTTCAGCTCAAAACAGGGAAAAGACCTTGTAATAACGATGCCCTACTAGAAAAGAACAGATTGGGGCGAACTAACTGAAAAGCAAAAAATGAAATAACTAATAGAAAAACGTTTTAAAGAGTCACGCTTTTATTTGAGCCGTGCACTAAAACGTATAAAATTAGTTTCAAGTCATCGCTGACAATGATTTAATCATTTTTTGTTGAATGATTTTGTTTCACAAAGCTTGTCGTGCGAATTGTGATGAAATTAATACATCGACAAGTTGTTACTTACCAACCAATCAGTGTCCAATGAAATTAATTGGTACTTACTTTTGAAACCAAATCATTCAACAAAAAATAATTAAATCATTGTCACCGGTGACTGAAACTTGGTTTATACCTTTTAGTGCGCGGCTTAAATAAAAGCTTGTCTTCAAAAAGTTTTTTTATTAGTTAATTTATTATTACAAGCTTTCATTTAGTTTAACTTGTCAGTTCGTTGTTAGGGTCAAATCTTGCAAGTGAATTTTGATCGACTTCCAGTCGTCCGATTAATTTGAAATTTGGCAGATGTTCATAATTCCGGTGACAATTCTTCATGGAATTTTCGTTACAGAAATAAACAGAATGGTGGCTCCAAGATGGCGGACCAGATTTGTAATTACGGTCCGATTTGATTTAAAATTGGTATTTGGAAGTTTCCGGGATCGGAGATTATTAATTTTTTGGAAAAAATCATTAATTGAAGATGGCGGAAGAGTTTTATGATTATGGTCCGATTAGATCCAAAATTGGTATGTGGGGGTTTCTGGGGTTGGAGGTTATGAATTTTTTGTCAAAATTCATAAATTCAAGATATGGCGGCTCAAAGATGGCGGACGAGTTTTGTTATTATGATCCGAATCGATTCAAATTTCATCTGTGGTAATTTTCGGGGTCGAAGATAAAAATTTTTGTCAAAATCATAATTTAAGATGGCGGCCCCAAAATCGGACGAGTTTTGTGATTTAGTCCGATTTGATTCAAAATTGGTAATGGGGTTTTTGGTCGGAGATTTGAATTTTTGTCAAATTTATAAGGTAGATGGGCCCCAAGATGGAGGACGATTTTTGATTATGGTCATTTTATTCATAATTGGTATGTAAGAGTTTTCAGGTTCGAAGATTATGAATTTTTTTACAAAATCTATAAATTCACGATGGCGACTTCAGGATGTCGGACGGGTTTTGTGATTATGGTCAGATTCTATTCAAATTGGTGTGTGGGAGTTTTTGGGGTCGGAGATCATGATTTCTTTCTGCTCAAAATTTACAGGGAAGAGACCTTGTGATAACGCTGCTCTACTTGAAATTAACAGATTAAGGCGAACTAACTATAAAGCAAAAAATAAAATAAGTAATGAAAAACCTTTTTGAAGACAAGCTTTTATTCAAGCCGTGTACTATAACGTATAAAATAAATCTGAGTCATCGCTGACAATGATTTAATTATTTTTTGTTAAATTATTTTCTTTCAAGAAGCTTGTATCGCGAATTTGAATAAAATGTATACTTCGACAAGTTGTTACTTACCAACCAATCATTGTCCAATGAAATTAATCGGTACCTACTCTTATGAACACTTCGCGCGACAAGCTTTTTAAACCAAATAATTCAACAAAAAATAATTAAATCATTGTTAGCGATGACTTGAACTTATTTTATACGTTTTAGTACACGGCTTGAATGAAAGCTTGTTTTCAAAAAGGTTTTTTTATTAGTTATTTTATTTTTAATGAACTCTTTGGAAAACGTCAAGCTTTCGGCTATGTTTATTGCCTTCCTCAGAACGACTAAAAATTATACATTATAATAAATAACAATCGGAAACTGTATACAATTTACGTACTTACTAACATGAGATTCAATAAAATTAGTACATTTGAGGGACATTAAAAATATTATTTTGTCTTATGACAGTGACAATTGTATATTTTTATATAAATCAAGTTGGAAATTTCAGAATACTGAGTGATATATCATTATTTTTGTTCAAATTCAGTAAATATGTATGAGTTTGGCCAAGATTATTCAAATCAGTCCTTTTATTCATAGATTGACAATTAGAATCTATATGAACCGTTTCCAAGAAAATTATTTTGGTTACTTTATTCTCAGCATCTAAAATTTGTATGTTATTGTGGTCTTTCTGATTAACATGTTCTGAAAGTGCGCATGAGTTTTGTATGAAAATATAATGTAATAGATGGTCTCAGCAAACACCTATTGGGATAACTATCTTCAAATTCGGTTCAATCGTTATTTTTATTTAATGTTAATTTATGAAAAAATATTATTATTTACATTTGTTTATATCGAATAAAGGACAGTATTGAAAGATCAGTAATAAAATAGTATTATCATCCATCTTACCTGAGTAGCAGGTATAAGAGAAGACAGATACCCGGCGGGTTGTTCCTGGTAAACAGGTTGTTTTGCTGGAGCCTGTCCGTAATAACCCTCATATCCTCCATATCCATCGAAAAATGAAAACGTGGACGGTGGAATATAGGAGATTGGTGATTGTTCTGGTACTGTATAAATTGGCTGAGGTTTCGGGGATGATATCGTAGACGCGGTGGCAACCACATCATTTTCAGCGAAAACATGACGCAGTCCTGCGAATATCAATATAATATTGAAGAAAGTATCCATCCTATATGTGTTGTCCTTGAATTCGTATTCTGAAAATCATTGCAAAAACTGAATCATCGGAAAAAATACCAGTCGTGGAAACAGTAGTAAATCCTACCAGTGACGTTAAGTTCAATTATGGAAAATTAGGCGGAACCCCATTGTTGCTTTGTACACCTATTTCACGAAATAATACAAAAATTAGTCGAAAAGGTTCAGATGCATTGTACATAAACCGATTTATATACTCATTACATAAAATACAAGTTTTCCTTGATACAATGACTGATCAATATTTGTAAGAATGAAAAAACTATCAAATATATCTTAAAAAATCCGGTAATAAAATAGTTTACTGTATCAATTCACTTGCGATATACCGAAAAGAATGCCAAGTACGAGTTCAATTTGGGCACATAGTATTCCCTACTTCGTTCTATTTTATTTACGTTACTCCCAAATATATATAAAAATAAACGATTTGATAATTATCTTCCAGAAATCAAACGGTTGAACATTGATCACATTGTACCTACGCTATCGTTTCCCACACAAGATTTTGATTTTCATTTCAAACCATTCTTATGAAAAAATTGTCGCTACGTGATTTCCACAATTTTACATATGGAAATGATATTATCTCCCGAAGAGATAATCCAATAAAAAATATCATAGAGAGCGAAGTGTTCGTATTTTGAATGAAGGTTTTCGAAAGTAAAATATCTCGAATATCCCAAATGCCATTTGACCTTGTTCCATTGATATATTTTTTTAAACTTTGAATATATTGCTAGAAACCATGTTTTCAATTCAAGCTTTGCTAGTTTCTCAACCACATGGAATGAATATGTTTCTGTTGCAAATCTTCAGCAGTATCTCTGAAACTAGCGATCACAGTTTTTTAAGCCCTTCCAAATGTAACCACATCCGACCGACAACAAAAAAGTTGTTCGTAAAATTTTTGTTCTTTAAATTCCAATGCTAAATTCCATTTTTCTACATAAAGCAGTCACCGAGAGAAACTTATAGATCACGAGAGTGATTTTCTGATGACTCTGTTTTTTTTCTGGACTGTGAAACCCTTAAAATGGTCGAAACCAGTTTTATTGATGTTTTTTCGGTGACATTGTTTGGAACATTTTTAGGGTGAAGTGGTTCTGTGTTACGAACATTTGTCAGGACTAAAATTCTAATAACATTCAAGAAATTGGCCTATAGCAATAAATATATTGTTTGGTGTACGCTAAAAAGTGAATGTAAAACCGTTACTCTGAGAAGCTATTCCTCACATTCTTCTGGTGAAAATGTTTTGTAAATTTCTGTGTATGATACTGTATAGCACTCCTGGCAAAATACAATGAAAACAATTTTGCCTTAAATTGTTTACAGTTCACATGATTTACAATGAAATCGACAAACTCATCGCCTAAAAATCTGACACTTGAACTTCCTTAACTTTATTGAATATAGGTGAGGGGATACATAAAATTGATTAACTTCAATGACAACCACATAGGTCCAGTGGAAAGTATTTTGTTTCGTTCATTCAGAACCAGCTAGTTATAGTTGTAATTCTCTTTTATATACCTATATTATCACTGTTCTTCTGTTATTTGAATGTTTTTTTACATTCTACAGGATCAAATGAAATTATCATTTTTATTATATTAAGAGTCAATTCCTTTGAGTGGACAACAATGAGTTAAATACCCTTCAGTTTGTTTTTAACTATCTTACCTAAATATATTGATGTATGAGCCAATATAATATACCCTAGTCTAAACGGATTATGTGAAGGCCAATCAGGATTCCCTAACCCTGGAGAAGCAAAATGCTTACAAAATCACTCATTCTTGATTTATAACGGTCACAGGTCTTTTCTCGAAGACTGTTCTTATGAAATAAAATTCAAACAGCAATCTGATAATTTTTGTAAAAGTTAAATTGATCACCCTGAATATCGGTTAAGTAAAAGTAAGGGATATCATTAGGAAACAAGGTAACTCTATAATCCTTATGGAATTCATTTATAGAAATAGTTCACGAGTATGCACTAGACTACTTTTTAAGGACTTTTTTTTTCGTGTCACATTTGAAAGAACTGCTTTTTGTTTTTCTTTTTAATATTGAGCTAGAATCCAAGAGTGGCAAACAACTGATATCTCAAATAAGGTAAAAAATATTATTGAGGATAGGGCGGAAGAAATTTCGCTAGCATAATGAACAAAAAAAAATGTGACAATTTACTAATGAATATTTATTCAGAATTTTTTATTATTTGGCCATGAGATTTTTTTGATGGGTTATTGATATTAGGCTTCTTGATATTCAGATCAAAATAAAATTGAACTCACCTGTTGGAAATTGAAAAATCACTTCTACCCACAAGGGTCTTATTACTGTAGTTACATAGAATCAACTAGTCATTTATATGCTCATCGGGGTAGCTATTGATGAATCTCCCTCCCTATTTTTGGAAATGGTAGTCTACAAGGAAATACTTCTCCAAGACCCAAGATAAAAGTTTACGGATGTAAACATTTTTCTTTCCGTTTGTACCTGCAGATTATGATTAACAAATAATTTCGTATATACAGGTACGGGCTGCCCTTATGTCTCTTCTTTCATTATTCTTTATTAATTTCGTTTTTTAATCAACTTTTACACGATAGTTTGGATCACACCTTTTATATTTTATATTTGTGTATAACCTCGGTGGTTTCCACTATTCCGTACGATTGCAATAAAGAGTTGAGATTTGGCGTGATGACACAAAACTATTTTTGAATAAGTATTTCAATTGTTAATAACTATAGAGTAAGAATTATTGGTTGCAGTCAGAAATTCCGAGTAAATTCGTCACTTCCAAGCCCAGCTTTCGGAAATGTTTATGTTCTTCCTCAAGGTAATCTACAAAATGAGTTATTGACAATATAAATCATAGTAGTTCTCAAAATACGAACTAAACATGAAATTGAAAATAAAGTGTAATCAAGAAAAATATGAAATTACTTTTTTTTTGACGAAAATTCAAAATGACAGTTGACCTATTCTACAGTGTGTTCTTGTAAATAGATTTTCAAGGAGGGCCATTATTTTATTTTGATCTGAATTCTATTTACATAAACACTGTAATTTTGAATGTTTGTTCCTGTCGCAGAAAAGTGATTTTATGTTCTTCTTAATAAAAATTTCTGTTTATGTTGAAAAGGGAAACATTCTATTCAATTTTCAATTGAGAATGTTTCCCTTTTTCAAGATGAATACCTCCACGAAGTTATCTTGAACGATGGAAGATAGTGACTGAAGTTTATTTTTCAGTCGCAGATGATTCCACATCTGATTTTATCAAAATCCTGTTTACATCATCCAACAAATCAATTTCTTTTTGATTTCATGTTTGGTAAATATCTTGAAATTATTATTATTTATATTTTTAATAACTAATTTTGTAGAGAAAGAAAATAATCATTTCCAGAAGGCGGAGACTACAAGTAATTTATATTCTATACCGAGTATCAACGAATCTAATAGACAAGTCATAAGTTCTAGAATATTAGGTGTATCAAAATGAGATTTGGTATAGGTGAATGATATGTGAAGGGGAGATTTTTCGCATATTTATCACTTTCCGGGCACTTCCGGTTTCACTGGAAATGGCTCCGGTTTTGAATTTTTAAATGAAACACCCTAAATATTGTAAAATTTTTGGATTTTTGAGAAAATTCTAGATCAGAATGTGACATTTTAAAGAGTTTTTACGCCTACTTCATTTTTTTAGAGTCACTTTAAATATTGCATTTAGGTAGTCATGATCGACGTAAACTAATCCGAGGACGTCAGGTGATGTCAGATAATTACAATCGCAAAATTTTAGTGACCAGTATGATAGATAGGAATAAGACAAGTTGGCAAAATTACATTTTTGGTCTAACTATTATTAAGATGATCCTCGATTTCATTTTAAAGAAAGCTTAAGTACCTAACCCCTGTTAACTGACCTTGAAAAAATATTGGCCCAATTATTCTGTTTCCAACGATACCAGCCCAGACATTGACGCCAAACCTTTATTGAAAATTGCCCTCTCATCGCAAGTTGATTTTGTTGGGTCCAGTACCGAGTATTTTGTTTATTGAACATACCATTATTTGTAAATCGTGATTCGTCGGAAAATAGAATAATGTTGGTAAAATTTGGGTTAACTCTATGATTTTGAAGCAGCCAATCACAAAACACTACCCGTCTATCGCCATCGTCAGCATACAAATGTTGATGTAACTGATATTTGAATGCTCACTATCCGTGCTTTTTCAGTATTTTTCTTGCTGATTCGTGACTTATCTGCATGTCTTTTATGAACCATAGCAAGAACGTTAATCCCAGTCTCTTCATTTATGATAAACCTCTGTTTCGCCTCGCGATTTCCTTCTTGCCTACAACAATTCTCAACATACGGCAAATACTGATGGGCTGGATGCTGCCGATTGGGATATCTCTGAGCATACAACTCAGTAGCCCTTCGAGTATGCATTATTTTGAAGAAAAATTTAACTGAAATTTAACGAAAATTAAGAAACTTTTTCTGTCTGCTCATAAAGCTTATGTCACTGTCATTTTCCAAAGAAGACTTGATAAAAATAACTACAAAATATTATGCATCATGGTTATCCATGGCACACTTGACAAAAGTAAATAAATTATTATTCAGTATTTTCCTTAGTAATATTTAATTTATGTTCTTATTTTTAATCCATTCGCAAATAAATTAGTATCGTTAGATTCGTCAAAAAATCCTATTTTCGGAAAGTGCTTGTCAAAAAATGGTCGCCATTTGAAAAATAATAGTTAGACACGAAAATGTAATTTTGCCAACTTGCCTTATTCCTATCTACTAGTCACGAAAACTTTGCGATTGTAATTTTCTGACATCACCTGAGGTCCTCAGATTAGTTTACGTCCGATCATGGCCCCCTAGATGTAATATTGAAAGTAACTCTAAAAAAATCAAGTAGGCGTAAACAAATTTTTTAATGTCACATTCTGATCCAGAATTTAAATTTGAAAATGGAGTCATTTCCGGCGAAGTATATATATATATATATATATATATATATTTATATATATATATATATATGGAAACATAGAGGATTTACTCTGAGAACTATAAAAAATTACATTTGAGAGAAATAGATAGCTAGTGACGTAAGCATAATCTATTACATTGCCCAATTAATGTAATTGAATGAAAGTAAGTTATTTGAAATTTGTTAAAACTATTTGATGAATATTTTTGTTAGAATTTTTCTATAATTTCTAAATTCGCAATATTTTGCATCCAATGAAAAAATTACCAGAAAAAATTAACTGTATTCTCGAAATGTGCGTGGACAAATTCACTGGCATGTCAATATATAAAGCGTTATATTGCTCTTCTTTGTATTTTCCAAACGATTCAGGCATGTAAATCTGAAATTTAAAATATATTTGTTTTTTCACAACTCCATCCTCAAGGCTTATGATTCCCTTGATATCTCAAAGAGTTGAATTTCATTGAAAACTCTCAAACTTATTTCATTTGAAATGTATACTTGTATTCATTTATTTTATGAATCACTAGCTGACCCGACAGCCGTTATCCTGTCCAAATTTCTATATTCCCTGAATTTATATCCTGAAAACTCACGTACGCGTGAATTTTTTTTTTTTTTATTGTTCCATCTAGGTTGCGCCTTTCACTCTGCTCGCTTCCCGTTTTTCCCTTATCCCGTATTTTTGTTATGCCGTCACTGAGTTATCTTGTTTTCTCGTTATCCCGTTTTTCCGTTATCCTGTTTTTCTGTTATTCTTTTTTCCCGTTATCCCATTTTTTTGTTATTCCATTTTTCCGTTATCACGTTTTCCCAATATTCCGTTTTTCCGTTTTCCTATTATCTCGTTATTCCTTTTTCCCGTTTTTTCATTACCTCGTTTTTTCGTTACATATTTTTTCGTTATCCCGTTTTCCCATTCGTTATTCCGTTTTCCCGACAAAAATTTGTCAAATCGGTCCAGTAGTTCTCAAGTTATAGCTTACCAATACAAACAGACAATAAATTTTGTTATATATTCCTGAAAACTTTTCCAGGACACAGAAATTTTCAATAACTCTACTAAAAATCCTTTCTTTTTCCTGATAACCATATCCGAAGTATTACGAACATTCAAAAAAAACGATTAGTCAAATCAGTCCAACCGTTGTTTTCATGAAATAAAAAACAATACCCTGACCGGGATTCGTTCCTATGACCTTCTGCTTGGTAGGCGACAGTGTAACCGATGAGTTATTTCTTCTTTGGTGATAAATGAATCGGTAGTCTTTTTCTCCGGCAAATTTCTCATATATACCCGAATTTTCCAATTTCCGGGCAACTTTCCTGAATTTTTTCAACTATCCGGTCCAACCGTTCTCACGTTTTGTGCTTACAAGGAATCGAGAATAATTTTTATCATACAGTGCAGCTTCTTATATTTCCCCCTCCCCTCTTTTGAACAGTTCGACGTAGAACAATGTAACAAGAACCTTTTGAATGATAACACCGATACTACTTTTTAAAATGAAAGACATTGTGATTGCTCGATAGATGGCGCGGATGGGCACATCAACATAAACATTTCAAATAGCATGGTGGGTCTAGTAGCACATCGTTGAAAAAATAACGAAATTCTCTTTTCGACCATTTCGTTTTTTCATTTCGTCGAAACGTTTTTTCACAATACGCATTTGAAATATCAAGTATAGTAAAATTTAAAAAGCATATTGTGAAAAAAATAATTGACAAAATTATAAATGAAATAGATAGTTGAAAGTAGAATTTATTTATATTTTCAACGACCCCCTATGCTATTTGAAATTTTCAAGTTGATGTGCCCCCCCGCACCATCTTTCGAGCAATCACGATGTCTTCTATGTCAAATAATAGTATAGTTTGTCCCATTGAAACCGTTGAAAAGTTAACAGGGGGGGGGGGCTATAAAAAGCCGCCCTATATAGATTATCTTGGGTGTGAAAAATCACAGTAGAGGGTTAGGGAAGTGGGGATATTCTTCGTCATCGGGAAACCTACAAATTTTTATTCACGGAGTTAGCATGAATATAGACGAACATATTGCCACTGGGTTGCCTGGTCCAGGTCGGCCAATGTGTGTAGAAAAAAACGTCATTTCCGATGGTTTATGCAAATGCTGCGGTTAACTCCTTGAACATGCATTCATAAAGAAAAGTGCAGTCATGAAGAATCAATATATCTAACGATTAACAAAAATATAAATGTAATGAGAAATTACCCTATACGGGAGGGTTTGAGAAATAGAACTCCATTGATATGCTTCACGTTTTTTTAAAACAAGGTATGGAAATTCATAAACATGATATACATCACTGTCGTTCTATCTCTCGAACTCTTCCATATATAGAATTATTTTGAGTTTCGTTTCGATTTTATTTTGTTTCTTTGGAAATACTATGTTTTCAAGAAATTAGTATATATCCTTTATTGTAAAGAATAATGATATCTACAAAAAAGTGCTCCTACACTTTTGGTATTCTCTAGAAATATTGGCAGACCTTGGCTTGGCAACCCGGTCTATATTCATGCTAACTGACCCAATAAAATGTTTTGGAGTACCCTATGACGAAGAATATCCTACGGTCACCGCTCAATTGCACTGACTTTATTCATTGCTCATATCTGATGACATTCGTATGACATTGAAAACCATAACATACCGCAATAGGATGACACTGGACAAAATGCGTACGAAATGTCTGCAAACCGATGCTTGTTGTATTTTGCATTATATTCAGTGGTGAATATATATTTCCAAAATTTTAACAATACCATAATAGTTGATCATATTCCACAATGACAGATTGAATTATTTATACTATATATAAAAAAATATATAAATCATAATTTCTTCACAAAATATTTGAAAAGTTCAAACAAACGTCCAAATATTCTGTATAATGCCAAAATTAACTCTAGTAATATCAAGATAGGCATATATTTCAAGCATTTGTCCAATGCCCATCATTTGATATCTTCATCAATTTTAAAATGATCACATGTTGAAGCAACTCAAGACAATGAGCGCCCGCGGTTTATTTTCAGTTGTAATACCACAAGAGAGTGAGAATAAAGTGAAAATAATTCGACAGAATTTCAAAAACTAGTTGCCAGGCAATAGACACGAGAGCCCGACGGGCTCGAGTGGCTATTGCCAACTATCAACAAGTTTGAGAAAGACATCTGGAGAATTATTTTCTACTTCATCGAACTCTCGTTATTCTGTAGATTACTTTATGAATTTACAATCACAAACAGCCCTCCTCGCAAAATGATATAATGAACTAAACCTGTTTTGATTCATTTCTCACTTTTCATGAGAATTGATGACAGACGTCGAATTAAAAATATAGGTTGTCAAAGAATAAAAACAAAATACCTCAAATTATTCCCGCGGCAATTTTCTAGGTAGATTATTCTCACTATAATAATGTTTTGATTGGCCAAAACGTACATGAATGATTTGAATCGGAAGTTTTCATTGGTGTCTAGAAATGTAAAAAAAGAATCAGTAGAAAAAATCAAATATGTATTAAGTACCAATTTTGATAATAAAGACAGCAAATGTGAAGCCAAAACAAATGAAGCATGACCATCGCTCAGACTCCTTCTAATCAGCAAAGTTGAAGTGATGCGCATGCGCGAAAATTGGGGCGTCACATTTATTGGTCAATGTTCGGTTGCCATAAATACGCGTTGCCAATATGACTAGTAAAGACATATATACCCCGTCTTCACTTTCATTGCATTACTCTAATGGCCAGTTATCAATATTCGTAGTTAATAAATATATGGAAAAAATACATAACTCAGGGTTCAGTACACAATCGTTGAAGACACTCTGTGGTGAGTGCTAATAAAAAAGCTCTCTTCATCCTGCATACCTTTGAATTCTTGGCACATTTTTTGCCCAACATCAACTCATGAAAATATTTTGTTTTTCTCAGTAAGAAAATAAATCCATAAAAATCATCACCCAGATTACAACTGATGTTGGAATCGAGCCATAAATAATAAAATTTGGGTAACACAGGGTACCCCGATTCAAGATTATCTGAATTTTGATGAAATATTCGTATTCTTCCACCCCAAAATCCCCCAAATCCCGATTTCCAATCGATTAGCATGATAAATGTTAGAATCAGGCAGCCTGATTTCACCACGATTTGATATTTTCAAAATTTTTACGTTCGTTATCTGCGATCCTGAAATCCTCCCAAACTCTGATTTTAAATCGATTCGCACCGTAAATGTAAGGATTTGGCCACCATATTGAATTTACAAACTTCCATGAAAAAATTCTTTTGCAACCCCAGAACCCTTCAAATATTGATGAATTAATATCAAAATTAGACCCGCATTTACTAGCTTGCAGCTATCTTGAATTTGTATCATGAATAATGTTAGAGTGAATTATCATAAAAACTACGGAGGATGCGTTTAAAGTTGTATTATTGAATTTTCTTGCAAACTAGACTAATATGAAGCGTATAAAAACGTCGAAATCCATACTCAAATATGGATAATGGATTTGAGGAAACTTTTGACTCTCTATTTCTTCCATTTCATATGAAAAATGAGAATTTTAAAGAAAATTTCTGTTTGGGTTTTCCACATCTGAAACGGTTTTTCCAAATAATAGAAAATCAAAAGTTTCCTCAAATCAAATGTATGATAAGTGAATACACTCGCACTACTCTCTATATCGCGTTGTAGAAACAAATATGTCTTTTCGTAGAAGTTAACTTTCGTTTTTATATGTTTCCTTGGCCTCTCTCCAAATATCACTGACACTTTTCTGTTGCAGATACGGTTTTTTTATGATTATTTCTTGACATTTCTAGAAACCAATGGAAACATTCAATTCTAATCATTCATATACGTTTTGGCCAATCAAAACATTATTATAGTGAGAATTTTCTACACATAAAATTGTCGCGGGAATTGTTTGGGGTATTTTGTTTTTATTGTCTGACAACGTATATTTTTAATCTGACGTCTGTCATCAATTCGCAGGAAAAGTGAAAAATCATTCAAAAACGGTTTAATACATCGTATCAATTTGCGACGAAATGTGTTTATGATTGTATCATAAAAATTAATCTATAGAATATCACACGAGAGTTCGATAAAATAAAAACTATTTCTCCAGATTTTTTCTCAAACTTGTTGCCATTTGGCAATAGCCACTCGAGCCCATCGGTCTCTCGAGTCTATTGCCTGGCAGCAAGTTCTCGAAAATCTGTCAAATTATTTTTACTTATTCTCACTCTCTTGTGATATTTCAACTGATAACATTTTATGTATGAAGTGGAAAATTCTAATATAATTCTTATTATTTTTTGGGGAAGTCTTGGAATATTGTTTTCTATATATTGGGTTTTGTTTTTCCCTGGGAGTAAAAAATTTAGTATTCTGTTTCAAGAACGGTAAATCACTTAGATTTGAGAATGGCGACAAAGGTACTGAATGATTTCAAATATAACTTTTCAAACGGTACATTAATGACAAATTTGAAATTTCATTTTTTTTTTTTCTGAAAAATAAACTAAGATATTATGAATGATTCATTTAAGTACACAGATAAAGAAATATCCCACCCACCCCATAGAGAAACCTCACATATGAGATGTAACACCCTTCAACAGTAAAACTGATCACTTATATGGTCTTCCAATGACTCACAAACCGAACGTTCCATTAGGGCAAATTGGTTCAATTGGATCACCTTGTCAACATTTTGCAAAATATCTTCTGAAATTCATCAATCACCAAAGAAATTAAAAAAATCATCAGTTTCTAGATCAATTGAACAATATCCAGATCATTTTAAAACTTATTTTCAGGAAAGAGACACACACTAACAGATACCTCAATTGTAATTCAAATCAACAAATGAGTATCAATAAAATAATTAATAAAAAAACTTTTTGAAAACAAGCTTTTATTCAGATACACTAAAAAGTCAAAAATAATTGCTTTGGATGTGTGACGTAGGTAATTTCGTGAGTTATAGATTAAAAAGCTTGCCGCGCAAAGTTTTCAGTTCGAATACAAAAGCGACGACCTTCTGAATCTATGACTTGTAGTTTTGCCGGAAATCGAGATAAACCGTTTTTTACCCTTAAAAACTCACCCCCTTCCACTTCCCAACCTCAGATCGCCCGTAAATTATTTTTTCCTTTCATTTTTGTTATATTCTCTTTTTTCTCCAATGAGTTACATTCTACTATAATTTTTTTTGGTTTAAAAAATTATCGACCCTGGTCTAATATGCATGGGTTGATTTTGTAAATTGGTTACTAGGGCAAAAAAATTATGCATGGGTTGGTTTTGTAAATTGGTTACTTGGTTATTTTAATGTCTAAATAAAATAAAGAAAGATATTCTTCAAATTCTTATCTCTGAGAAGAGATGACTTTTTAGTGGGGTTACTGATCCAGTATTATTATTTCATCCAGAAAAGTTTGTTGGGACTTGGATCAGTTGTTTTGAAAAGAACTTATATTTTCTTGTCAACGTTTCGAATTTCAATGAATCCCTTTACGAAGCTCCTTAACATCGAGTCTACATGGTTGAAAATGTTGAAAAATGTTTGAAAAAGAAAGAGAGAAGAAATAAATGCCACATGTATTAAAACATTCACAGTGAATTGAGGACAATCGCATAAAGTTAACTTAGTGTATGTTAGAATCAATATCTAAACAGACAAGGTATAGTAGTTATAAAAAACAAGGATGATGGGATTTGTGAAATCAAAAGAATGACCATTTTATCTATTATGTTCCTCCAGAGCCGTGGGGTTGTTAAAATTGAGATTTTTTGTGTCTTCCAAAAAGGTTTCTCATTTATTCTACTATATTTTTCATTTTATTGTTTGTATGTTGGAAGGTTCGTTATCCTGGATATTTTTTTCATTTTCCAACGTTAGAAATGTATTTCTATATTTAAAATTTGCCTCTGAAAATTAAACAATATATTATGACATGACGATTTTCTAGAAACAGATGATGAGGACTTTTAGATGTTGCTATAATATGCTTGCAACAAACCTTTTGGATGAAACAATAAAACAAAAAAATATTGCGGAGCGTCTACCTCAAAGAGTGGACCAACCTGATATCCAAATTAGCCAAGCAATACAAGCACACAAAATTTATTTTAGTTTTAATAAAGCATTTCCATTAGTAAAGAAATCCTTGAGTCAATATATGCCGAAATATAAAGAAAAATACTTCATCATAATCCCAAATGTCCTTACAATTGCAGATAAATGAGTATTTCGTCATTCGTCGAATCTACTTGAGAAATACACCATAATGTTCAAGACTATGCGAATAAAGTATAATTGCCTTATAAAAAAATCGTCTCAAAGTTATAATACTTGACGTTGATACAAATAAATAATTCAAAAAACAATGATGAAAAAATTGAGAAAAGAAATGCAGTTGTGAATATTTTTCTTCCAAACTCAAAGTCAACAAAAAAAAATTATAAAAATGGGTGGCATAAAGGTTACTCACACCATTCTCAAACATAATCCAGAAAAAGGTGATACTTCTGTTGTCCTTGGCAAAAAAAAACATGAAAATGCAAATAGAATGTTGAGTTGTGTTGACTACCACTAGTTGATAATAGATATCCTACCATTGAATTACGAACAAGAACAACAAATTAGTGAAGGAACTTCATATATAAAAAATGTGCAGAATACTTCACTGAAAATGGCGTGTTTTCTAAGATGAATTTTTATAAAGAGGATATATATTTGAGATAAATTGTCAGTTTCATAAGTTCCCCTATTTATAAATAATCTAAATAGGTTAGTGAAGTTTCAAGACAGGGTTTTAATAAAGTAATCGTTCTTGAAAAAAAATTCTTTAAATCTATATACTCATTCCTCTTGATCTAATATCATTTATTATTATCTATTACTAACATTTCAGTTCATTCCAGTTGACCTAACAATAAAAACTATTGAAAAATGAAATTTCCGAGTTCACCACGTAATGTTTCGAAACATTCATCAAATTATAAATTAAAAAAAATTGTCTTTTGTGAAGTACCTTTCTGAAATACTGGAACAAATTAACGACAAATAATATAAAATAACATTTTCTAATGACAGCACCATTGGAAAAAAACTCAAGTCAAAAACAAAAACACCCATCCATGTACAATAAAACGTCTAAAAAATAATTTGCAATATTGCCCACAATGCTATGTTGGTTAAACAGGACGATTGAAAAAAACAACTATCTGACTATAATAAAAACACAAAAAACTATTATATTATTGATTAAATTGATTGAAAACTTTCTCTATTTTTTTTGTAACAAAACGATATAAATCTTCCACCAATTTTTCTCCACAGGTATTAAAAACTACATGGGATTTACGGACAGTTTTCTGAAGTCTTATCTCAGTATGTACCATGTCTATTAATATAGATAACTTTAACTGCATCCAACTCGGAAAATCTTCTTTTTGGTGAGTTTTATTGATATTTAACATTTTCAATCATGTGTTTGATTATAGAGCCTAGTAGATGAGTTTATTGAAATTCGAAACAAAAATATAAGTTTTTTTTAACAACTGATTCAGGTCCTAACAAAGCCCCTGAATAAAATCTAAGAAAACATTTACTTGTTTTATATGTTAAAAAAATATGATGATCCTCTAACGGGTTTTTTTTTCGTTTAAAGAGATGTTAACTTTTATTCTCTTCAATATATTCCCACGAAGCAAATTCCTACGAAATGTTGGCGCCGTTCATCAACAAAAACAGGTATATTTTGACAAAAGGGTAGGTAATTCAAGACATCATAATCTGCGATTTTCAGGAAGCCCAACAAGGTTGCGATAATAAAAATAAGATATTCGTGCTGCTTCAATCAGCATGGGTCTATTATCGGGACTCATTATTCCTTGAAAGTAACCAGGGTCGGCTTAGGAGTCTCAAGTACTTTTCTTTACATGTGGTGGAGCAGAAAATGTTTTTTGAAGACTCTTTGGAACTGAGGAATTGAAAATATATACTTTTATAGTTATGTCATGATGACATGTATTGCCCAAGTAGCACACAGAGGTCATAATTCGGTTGTACAGACGTCTACTAGACCTTTCGCAAAAGTCCATGACTTATGTCTTGTAATATGCTGAGACGTCGCTATGTATGCCAATACGACAAAAAGGCACACTCTTGCGACGTCACATCGACGTTATAAAGTAGTGGTAATGACTTGCCAATATAGATATAAGCCAGTCGCAAAAGGGTGTTCTGTGGTCTTAGTGTAGTCATTATATCATTATGCATGAAGGTCATAATCTTTCTAATATAGTATTACAATATGTATACATATCAAAAGATTTTATATAATATCAATATAATATATAAGTCAGCCTTCCTTTACATGTTCATGATACTCTGTGACCATGATAGTTATCGAGAAAAAATGATTTTCATTTGTTTTCAAGAATTGTTCTGAAACTCTAGTGACCAAGCAAATCCATTTTTACGATCAAAATCCAATTCTACCCACTTAAAATTCATGCTCCTCGAAAATGAAGAGAGATAAATATTTATTTTCATTTCAGAAAAAATATATTTCATACATTTTTCTCATTAATCGTTGAAATATGTAGACCATATTACGAAAAATACTTGATTAGCACATCTCCAATGATTTTAAATTGATATAACACCCAGGGTCTCATATTTTTTATTTTAAATATTTTTGTTCCAATATGGCTACCAGAATGATGTTATCAATCAATCGAAAAACATGGATGCCGTCCTTCTAGTGTCGAAAAGTTGTAATTACTCCGGTTTGTACTATCATAGAATAGTTTACGAGTGTCTCAAAGACATCGCAATATCTTACATAAAAAAGTTGTAATGTAGTCGCTATGACCACAAGTAGTAAGTTTCGTTGTACTAACGTCGTAACGCTATCAAAACAGAAGAAGATATACACTGAGTGCATAAGCATTCCGCTAGTTCCGCCTAATGGAAAACGCTAAAAATAACTGACATTTACAATAGAGGTTATGTTGATGTTGAATATTTAAATATTTTTTATTTATCACTCGAAGTGCACATACATATTATGTATGTCTTTCTTTGTTGTGAAAACAATTGAAGGAACTGGATGAACTTCATTTTTTTGCAGTGTCATTTGGATTTTTGTTTTGGCATTTTAATCATTCATACGGAACTGAATATTCTACATACATAACACAATATACATATCCAACAAAAATAACATAACCAACGAAAATAATCTAACCATAGATACATAATGTTATCATTACGACCAAAGTTCATCAGTTGATAAAACTACATTACATGGATACAATATGTAGTCGTAGAAACGTTTCAAAAATCTATTCATTGGAACCACATATGTTCATTGTCATAATATCCTCACAGCAACTGCTCTCAAGTTCTACTTAACGACACATCCAATTTATTTACATACAAACCACAGTACAACTTCATCTCGAGAATTCTTTATTGTACTCTCGTTATATCTACTACACGACGTCGTAGCAACGCCTGAAGGTTATAAAACGCACATTAACTTTTTGGTTCTAAAACATTATGTTAATTTATGACTCTGTGCTACTTGGGTGGTTCATTACAACATAAAATTTTGACAGATCAACTGACAAACAAACCCACCCTTAAATTCATAATACTCCAGATAAGAGTGAAGGTCTGAAATAATTTTTGAACTAAGTTCTCTCAATTTGTTGAAGTTTATGTTGGAGTATCATTAATAAAGCCATTTCTGATTGAATTATCTAAGAATACATCATCCAATAAACATGATTTTGATGAAGAAAAACAATTATTTGTATTAATATCTACTTAAATGATTTTTTTCGATTCGTGATAACTAGTTGCAAAGTCGAGCCTTTCATGCTAGATCAACGCATAAAACATACACGAAATTTGGAACTAAAAAGAAACGTAGCCTTTTTTCATTGTTCCCGGTAGAAACACACTGATATATCGATACTTACATTAGACATAATTGACAGTGACCCAAAACAGTTTGTATCATTGTCAAGTCATCTGTCATCATTTCAGTCAGTGAACAACGTTTCAAAATGGATTATTCATTTGAAGAATATACAGATATGCATTTCGTCTATGGTGAAACAGGGGGAAATGCCAGAGCCGCTGCTGAATTATATCAACATAGATATCCAAACAGACATCATCCACATTTCACTACTTTTATAGCATCGAGTCGATGATACGAATTGAAGGAAACGGGGTCTTTAAACTTCAGTAAACACCATTGTGGTGCGAATAGAACAAGAAGAGATGATGTTAAGGAAAAACAAATTCTTGAACGATTAGCAGCAGATCCTCCTACCAGCACTCTATTTCGTATAAGTTAAAGTGTCCTAATCAACAGTAAGTCGGGTAGCCACGTGAACAACTATTGTATCCATTTCGCCTACAGAAGGTGATGGCCCTAGATGCTGGTGATTATGACCCTAGATGCTGGTGATTATGGCCCACGTAGATTTTTTTGTAAATTGTTTTTTAGGATGTATGAAGGAGCAAACGACTTTTCTGGATATGTTCTATTCACGAATGAGGCATGTTGTTTCACAAGAGATGGATATTTCAATAGTAGGGACAGTCATTTATGGGATGAGCGAAATCCGCATGGAATGTTTCGAGAAGGCTACCAACAAAAGTTTTCGGTGGATATTTGGGTAGGAATTATCGAAAATCGTATCGTTGGACCATATATTCTCTCTACTCCTTTGAATGGGCAGAACTACCGAGTGTTTCTTGAACATGTTTTACCTGAAGACCTACCCCTATTGGTTCGTCAAAGAATGTGGTATCAATATGATCATTTCCAACGAATCGTTCGTCAATTTCTTGATCAAACATTCCATGATCGGTGGATAGGTAGACGTGGTCCCATACATTGGCCTGCACGTTCTCCGGATTTAACTTCACTAGATTTTTTTTTGTGGGGATACCTCAAATCTCTAGTGTTTGAAACACCCATAGAATCTGTGGAAGATTTACCGGCAAGAATTTTAGCAGCATGTACGTTAATACAGGATACAATAGGAATATTCCAAAGCGTGCGACAGTCGATGATACGGAGATGCCAATTGTGTATTGAACAAAATGGTGGTCCATTTGAACATCTGCTTTAATGCCTTGTTTGTTTCTATGTAGTGTACCCACTAAACCGTTTCTATCATTTAAGTAGATATTAATACACAATAATTGTTTTTCTTCATCAAAAACAAACATGTTGATTGGATAATATTTTCCTAGATAATTCAATCAGAAATGGCTTTGATAATGATACTCCAACATAAACTTCAACAAATTAAGATTAATTATCTTCAGTTTTTCGCAAAAATTATTTCAGACCCTAACTCTTATCTAAGTGGAGTATTATGAATTTGAGGTTGGATTTGTTTGTCAGTTGATCTGTCAAAACAATCATATGCAAGAAAGTATGGTAACATATCAGTGAATCCGCGACATCAATTCGATCAAATGATATGATGAATGAATAAATGGAGTTATCGTGACTCATTCTGACTCACTATGTTTCCGATTCTCCCAACATCAAAAAATGTTCAGGAGGTTGACACATATTCTGATATATTGTTAGAAATTAGCATTATGCGATTATTGCGCATGGGAAATTATGTCTCTACTAAGGACATATATTCAGTTTTTCTCAATTATCTCAGAAACCTCCTCTTTTAGGCACATGGAATGTTATGACTTTCAGGTTGAGTATCGATGAGCCGATGTCCAATGCTCATTTGTTCATTCACTTGTCCCAAGAAAATATGAAGAAACATATGACCACATACCATCGTAACTACGCCACTGGTTTACGAAAATAAAAAATAATAGCTTTTAATTAGCATGTTGATCAACCTTGATTAGTGTACTAAGTTCCAAATTTTTTCCTTCAGGAATTTTGGAGAAAACAAATCAAATCTTAATTTTTTTCGTATTTTCGACACCCTGTATCTCAGAAGAAATGCATTTTAGGACATACTTTGATAGCAACTTTTCACTTCGAAATGAGGTGAGGAATCTGTAGTCAGAGTTTGTCGGTCTTATTCTGATATATATATATATATATATATATATATATATATATATATATATATTTAGAGTCAATTTAGATTTGTGAGTCAAATTTCTCGATTTGGTATTGTTTGTTAGTTTCTTTGTTTTCTAGGTTGTTAGCCTGTACCTATATATATATATTTATATATATATATATATATATATATATATATATATATATATATATATTGAAAATACAGTTGCGCCCACAAGGAGAAAGGTAAGAAGAAAATTTCTTCAGTTCTGTATCTCTATTTTATTTTTATCTTTTTTTAGGAAAATAGCAACATTACTATTCGACAGTCCCAGTCTGAATGTGCTGACGAACACATCATTAATGTTTTAAAAATTTCCATTACATTTAAGTGACTAACTCTATGTTTCGTGATTAATCTGTTTATTGTTTATGTAACGGAGTTCCAGTGGTATGTTCAATTTTTTATCAGCTCTTTAGCCTTCTCCTGATGAAGTTAATAAATATTGAAGAAATATTGAGGAATATAAAAAACAATCACCTACTCCTATATATATAACGAAAGAAAGCGAGATTTGTTACGAATCCAAGAAAGCCACCATCCGCCTTCAGCTGTTTCATGGTTTCTCAATCATCAGGACGACTTGTGGTCTTTCTTGAATTCGAACCATATCTCCTGTCAGTAATCACCGCAATTCACTAATCATTATAGAATAATAATAAATTCATTAATAATAATTACCCTCAAATTTAGTAAAGTACCTGAAATATAAATCATGTATTCATAATCCTTTTTATCGAGATCTTTCTCAGAAGAGAAATATCGATCGTTTGGCAGGCTGAATCGACCCGAATCAGGTAGTCGTATGAGCCTTGAGCCAATAGGAATCCAAGCGCCCGGTGAGCGGGGCCTGTGAGCGCGTCCACCGAGCGGATTTGAACCGTGCGTTTTTCTCAAACGCCAGCGAGCGAGTATCGTTCAGTCAGCTGAACGAATCAGTTCAGTATAGTGAGTTCTATAGTGAGTAGTGATTCAATGCGTCTGATCGTGACTACCTGAGACAAGCCTACCCAAGCACTTTGAAGATTATAGCCGTCCAGATCATTAGATCGTTGGTGGCCGTTCAATTGAAAAAGTGATTACCGGTGCATCTAAGCCCAACCCGAAGAATATATGCCTACCCAAGCACTTTGAAGATTATAGCCGTCCAGATCATTAGATCGTTTGTGAGACCTCAGATGAAGGATCTGCCGCCTCCTCGGAAGACGATAGCCAACACTCTACCGCCTCGAGGAAAAGGAAGCAGACAAAGGAACTGCGAATGGAAGACCTCTTCGTCGTACTGACCGGGCTGAGGAGACAGCTAGATGACATCCGCAAAGAGAATGCGGACACACGACGGGAAAATGAGGAATTGAAGAGGCAACTCATCACCTTCCACAACGCCGCAGCGGCTGCCTCCCAGATGGAAGTAGCCAAGGCCATCGCCGCCCCCGGCAACAAGGAGGCCGAAAAGCCAGTCCTAGACTCGCCACCACCACAAAACGAGGATATCATGGAGACGGACGACAACGTCTCCAAAAAAAGAATCCTGTCAGTCTCCGATGAAGACAAGAACGTGAGCAACGACGACTCAGAGTTCACCGTTGTCACAAACAAAAAAAAAAGATAGTCCAAACCCGAGACCCCAGAAGCCCCAAAAGCTGGAACCAAATCGACCCCCGTCGCCAAAACGGTTCCCGTCGTAGCCAACGGAAGCCAAACCACCCTCGAGGGCCCTCTTCCCCAGGAAGTGACCCGAAAAAACCCCCTCCAATCGTTCTTAGAAATAAGGACAAGTGGCAGACCGTTTCCGCCGAAATGGCCAGAAGGAAGATCAACTTCCTGAAGGCCAGGCTAACGTCGGATGGAATAACCATCCATACCGAAAACAAGGCAAGCTGGAGGGCAACCACTGCGTTCCTAGAAGCTAGTGGCTACAGCTTCTACACCTACACTCTCAAGACAGAGATACCACTCCACGCAGTGATCCGGGGGATTCCGGAGAACACCAAGTCGGAGGACGTAAAGGAAAAGCATCCAGGACTCAGGGTTCACAGTCCTGGAATGCCACAGGGTGACGTCCAGGCGCACCAAAAAGGCACTTCCACTATTCCTAGTGGAAGTACCTAAGTCCAAAAACCACATTTTCGGGCTAGACACTTGTGTCATGCTGAAAGTGAAAGTCGAAACCCAACGGCAAATGACTGGCGGATTCGTATCCCAATGACATAAATGCCATTGGTTTGGACATTCACAAAGATGCTGCCACTCCACCCCCAGATGCGTGAAGTGCGGAGCGGAACACGAGTCCCGTACCTGCACCAAAACCAAGGAGCAGCCAGCCACCTGCGCCAACTGTGGGGGACCACACACGGCCAGCTTCAGAGGATGCCCCAAATTCCCCAAACCAGCGACAAGACCCATACTACAACAAACACACCAACCACCACGACAAAAACATACCAACCACCACGAGGAGCAGGACCCAGGAACGCTGTGCCCAACCCCAACCCGACAAAAACATACCAACCACCACGAAGGAGCAGGACCCAGGACCGACCCACAACCTACCTGTAGCGTTCAAGAAACAACTTCTTAAGCTCTTCAAACAGAGTCAGGCCCCCGGAAACCTCAAATGCTAAGACAACCTCCGGAAAATCTCACAATATGCTCCTGGAACATCAGCAGCACACTCGCCCCCAGAACACAAGTGGACATCATCGCCATCCAGGAAACAACGCTGAAACCCCAGAAGAACTTCCATCTTCCAGGATTCACCTGCTACCGAACAGACAGACCCGGTTGTCGCACCCGCGGTGGCGCAGCCCTGCTAGTAAGGACCGGCCTCGAACAACACGAAGCTGAAAAACCAGAACTATCTCGAGGAGAAGCAGTCGCAGTAAAAGTGAAGGTCAGACGCATAGGAATGCTAAGAATCATCTCAACGTATATTCCGCCAGGGGGTAATATACAAAGAGAAGACCTAGCAGAACTATTTCCAGACCATTACCCCACTGTACCCATCGGAGAGTTCAACGCGAAGTCACAGACATGGCACTGCAGAAACAACAATCCACGAGGCCGAAATCTGGAGAACTTACTGGCCGACTACAACGACATCGAAGTAATAGCCCCCTTCGTACCCACCTACCACGGACTAGCAAACCACACACCAGACATTCTAGACATAGCACTGATACAGTCCATCCCAGCCAACACTGAGATGGAAGTATTAGACGAAGGCTCCTCAGACCACAACCCAATCCTACTAACAATCCAACCACTACAGAAGACCCGGCCATTCCAAAGAATACACGATCCATGGACAATCCCAAATACACACAAAGCAACAAAACCGAACCATAACACGACAACAACACCCAAGCAACCAGGTTCAACTTCCAACTAGCACTAACCCCAGAGGTTAGGGAGTTAGTTAGGAACAGGCGCCGCTTGAAAAGAGATACCAGAGAACACTGGCCCCCGAAGATAAGGAAGAATGAACCAGGCAGGCAGGCAACTGCGGCTGGAACTCAAAGCTCACCAAACACAGCAATGGACAAACAGGATGACAGAAATGAGCACAGAAGACAACTCTGTATGGAGAATGCAGAGAGTACTTCGTCAAGGCAGAAGGAAACCGTGCCCGCCACTCCACGGAGAGGGGGGCCTGGTCTACACGGACAACGAAAAGGCAGAAGCATTTGCGGACGCCTTCGAACGCCAGTGTAGAGACAACCAGGTCAACCTAACCGACGAGGTGGAAGACATGGAAACCGAGCCAGCAGACTTGGAAGACATGGAAACCGAAACATTGCTACCCGCAAGGCACCGACCAGACAATTTCGAGTAGAGCCTTAAGGCTCTACCGAGAAAAGTAATTGCTGCCTTGACCAACATCGTCAATGCAGTGCTCAGGCTCAGACACTTTCCACGACCATGGAAAGAAGCCACGGTTATCATGATCCCCAAACCCAACAAGAACCATGTGATACCGCAAAACCACCGACCCATCAGCCTCACACCCTCGATGAGCAAGGTGGCAGAGCGAGTCATCCAGAGACGATTGGAACCACTCACGGAAGAACTCAACGTCCTACCAGACGAGCAGTTCGGCTTCCGACAAGGACACTCTACGGAAATGCAGGTCCTGAGGATAGTGGACTTTGCCGTAACAGGCTTCAACCTGGGCAGAGGACACCACACAGGAGCCTTATTCCTAGACGTTTCCAAGGCCTTCGACAGGGTCTGGCACGATGGCTTAATCACCAAAATACAGACCTCGGATACCCACTCCCATAGTGAAGCTGATAGACTCCTTCCTGCGAGGACGGCGGTGCCAATGTAAAGTTGGAGCGACCTCTCAGCAGTGAGGACCCAGAAGCAGGGACCGCAAGGCGCAGTCTTATCTCCACACCTGTTCTCCATCTACACGGCGGACATCCCAAAGCCTGCTGACAACTTCAACAAGCTAGCGCTGTACGCGGACGACACAGCACTAGTGGCCAGATCGGTGAACGCAACGCAAGTAACCCGATACCTGCAAGATCAAGCAGACAAGCTTGAGGACTGGTTCTACCTATGGAAGACCGAGATCAACGCGGAAAAGAGCCAAGCAATACTTTCCACCAGAAGGCGAACAACACCGTCAGGACATGTCATCATGAATGACCAACGAATCCCATGGGCAAACGAGGCCAAATACTTGGAGTCACCTTGGACAAAAGATTGACATTCAGGCAACACGTAGATCGGAGGCTCGGACTAGCGAAAGAGCCCGAAAGAACCTCTACCCCCTCATAGGAGCAGTAGCAACATGGACCTCCAGTTAACTGCTCCTTATCAGGACCATCCTCCTCCCCATCATCCTGTATGCATCCGCCGCATGGGGTCAATGCGCACAAACATACAGGACCAAGATCCAGCTATTCTTAAACGTGAGCCTAAGAATGGCAGTGAACGCTCCCAGATACGTCCCGAATAGATTTATCTACAGGGACCTGAATGTCAATCCGAACTTCATTGACGACCATCTTCGGAACCACGCCACCGCGACGTTCTGAAGACGGACACCCACACGAACCTGGTGATTCAAGACATCCACGCAAACCTAAACCTGGACGATCCCAGGTTTAGAGAAAGGGAAAAGTATTTGCGACCAGTCTACCAAAACGACCGTCCACCACCGAGAGTAGCACTCCGGCGCGTCAGGTGAGTAACAACTCAATACAAAACACGTAAGATCAACACACCCACATCACACCATACACTTACACACCCATCAGGTACATCACCACCATGCACACACAGCACAAGTCAGGTAAACATACAACGATCAGATAACAAGGGGTTTAAAGCACTCAGAGGCTGACTTCATACCACAGGAGGTACGATTTCAATTTCGCAAACGTATCATTTGCGAGTTGAGGACCGCTCCAAGGAGGAGCGGAGGGGGATGGAAGTGGACAGTAAATCTCGTTCACACATAACATGAAGGTGATTTACTATCCGGGGGCGCTCAACCTTGGGGGCATGGTGTGTGCAAACGCCAGCATTCAGCAATCAGTAGCATTCTGCAAGTTAGCTCATTGAGCATTCCGAAAGTTCATTTCGAGCATTCATCAACTTGACTCTTAATTCAGAGCAAGCATTTCGTATTCGAACAATTGTTCAGAATTCAGTATTCGGCGTTGCAGCAATTTGACTTCGTGGAAATCTCCAGTAAATCCTTCAGCGGAAGTATTTGTTCGTCCACAGTGGTGGTCGGCTGGAATCATTCTTCATAATTCATATTGAACTAGCCTAGCAGAAATATTGGAATATTATTATTCTTGATTTGGAATATTGGAATTGCGATAATACGAAACTTACATTGGGATCTTCAGCCAACTTCATTTCTACTACTACAAATTTGGTTTCTTTTCTCGTCGTATCGTTACTGGTGCAAGAAACTGCTCCAGAAAGAATTCGAAACCTCATCAATACGAGATTGGGTAGCACTTATCAGCGCTCTGAGCTCAATTCTCGATCTTCGCATCGCATCGTCCCAACTTTCATGCTTTTCAGGAATTTCCCTGCACTGTCGGTTCACTTACCAACCCATTGGACATCATCCTTCTCTGAGGCTAGAGAGGAAGTGCGATCGACTGGGGCTCGCCTTCAACGATCAGTGTCTAGGCACATGATCATTGGGCTGGTACGCCTACCTGAATTATCTACGTCTTGATCCACGAGGTGATAGGCATTGCACTGATATCCAGCGGCTTAAAATCGTCTCACTTTGCCGTGACGAAGTGTCGGTCTTCTGACGGGGTTAGGGATGCTAGGAATTTTCAATAAATTCGCGAAATAATTATTGTGTCGATAGATAGGGATCGATAGGGCACCTTCCACTTCCCAGCCATGCGCTGAATGTCGTGTTGTGGATTGTAGACTTCCGCGACCGGTTAACGTAAGCTATTTCTAGTTTATAAAACCAAAAATAGTTTATCGAAGATTTTTATGAAATAAAATATTTATTTTCCTTTTCAAGAGAAACTCTTCGAAACTTTTGCAATCAGATTAGGAATTGGTACCAATCTCTAACGATTCATTATTACCAGATTTGGACTTTGAAATACCCTAGGAATTTTTCTCAAGTGATTCAACTCACGAGAATTTGTGCTAGACAAAATTCAAGGATTTTTCAACCCTCTGTAAGCGAACTCTCCTCTCGGAAATTTCGATTGAAATTTTTTAATTATTGGTTTTCATACTCGGCAAAGTGAATCTCTTTGACTCTTAGGCCCATTTTTTTTTTTCCTTGTTGAAATAATGGAACCACGAGGCAGAGCTAGTTCTGGGCGAGAATTTGAAACCCAAATTCTATAATTCAAGCCGGTCTAATGAATGTTACTCCCTAGTGCTAATACCTACCGGCAAGTACAAAATGTGGAATGCACGAAATCATAGATGAGACACCTATGATTCGTGGTGAAGCTTAGACCTGTTGACGTGGAATTCAGTGACACGAAATTTCGTGCTACTGATAGGTCACCAACAGATGTCAGTATAGGCCAATCCACGACCCAAAAGATGATTATGATAATATTCATTAATGATCAATGTACGGACTCGGTACATTCATCGTACGATTGGATGAATCTAACTGATGCTCAATAATGGTGCAATTATTGATTGATGATTTATATATGGATTCAGTACTTGACTCAAAATAAATAAAATTGTGATGTCCAAAACAATTTTGGACATGACTCGAGCGATTGTAGGAGTTGAAGTGATCGAATGAAGTTTAGTAATGGTAATATTATTGATTGCTGGTTGATGTAAAGATTTGGTTCATAGTATTCTTAGATATTTGACAAAAATATTAAATTGGTTTGGGAATTCCTGGAATGATTGGACGAATGAGACGGATGAATTTAAAATGGATATTATAGTATTCGATAGATGATTTTGTTCAAAGAAAAATAAGAGAACGGTAGTTCGAAAATGAATATCATACATTTTCAAATATATTTTCACAGATATGAGAAGGACCTGGGGTCATACATAATTGAGGTTGATGGGAGGCGCATTGAGACGTAAAGAGAACTTTGATGATATGTGTGAATATTTTTGAAGTATGGGTGTTACATTAAATACCGCTAGATATTTGTTGAAGATATACTACATATGGGCATTCGGCGGGTTTTCCTTGAACAGGCAGTGTTACCTGATTCAGTTTTATTGAGTTTATATGTTAGTTTAATTTCATTATTGGTCTCTGTAGATAATTTTTTTCAGTTAGGTGACAGAAAAGAAAAAAAGGTTGTCAATAAAAATAAAGTCAAGTTTTCTACAATTGAATCGTCCAAAATATATTGACGACATTGCAGGCAGCAACAGGCAGTTTGGGAGATGAAACTTCTATTTTCGAATATTCCCTCACAGATGTTGCAACACCCCTTTATTTTTTAACCCCAGATTTTAAATTATATGATTCAAATTTAGGAAGGTGAAATCACTTTGCCGATAGGCTGCTCAGATGGATACGGTTAGGCCGTGAGTGAGGTTCAATCAATGACTTTTCCTAGTTTATCAAATTCCACTAAAAAAATTATACATTAATTAACTTGACTAGTTCAAGAGTTGGGCGCCAGGTTTCTAAAGACAAAAGCCAAAAGGAAATAAAATTAAATAAATGTCACCTAGGATGGGAAGGCAAATAAATATGCAAGAAATCAACTTAACAAATTTATTCCAGACTGAATGGTAAGTTATGGTGAAAAAAAAACCTTAATAATGTATAAAAAAAATTCCCTTTAAAAATTAAAAATTCATTGATTAAAAAAAATTTTTTACGATTACATTAACATTTACAAAGTCCCATTCCTCTAGCTGTTGGTGATACAGATTACCTGGGGGGGGTCTTCAAGGAGGGAGAAAAAGGTGGTTTCACGAAAATTTTGGCCCCAGCGGGACGACGATAAATTTGGCTCACGGTACGACGACGAATCTGGTCGTGGGGGGTTCTCATTTGGTTTTAGACCCCCTTTTTTTGGGGGTTTTGGGTTTATCTTCAGGGCCAGGCTGAGTTGGATTTTTGAGACCTTAAAGTCCTTTGTCCCGTAGGTGGTTTTACCCGTGGTTTTTATCAGCGAAAAAAAATGATAGGAATCAAAATTTTTTACAAAAAAAGGGGGAACGAAGGTATCCCCCTTTAACCCCAATTTTAGATTCAAATTAAACTAGAGTCAAAAATAGTCAAATATAGCATAAAAAAAACTGTCTATATAGAAGACTGGAAGATTACAGTGAAAGAACAAAATAACCAATAAATTCTATTCTGGGGTTTTAAAATTTCAATTAATTTTTTTAAAAAT